>OX328124.1:98283358-98580016 GCA_946811695.1 Gonocerus acuteangulatus | reverse complement strand
TGTATATATATATATATGTATATATTTATTTATATATATATATATATATATATATATTTGTCTGTTCGCTCTCTAAATAGAAGACGAATGGTCCGATTTTGATGAAATTTGGTACAAAAATCTGTCGTCCAATTTGAAAGGTCAAGTTCGTTAACCAGCAAAATCCGCCCACTGGAAGATGGCGTTTGGGGCGAAATTCGCGCAGAAAAAATCGTAACGCTTACGTTTTTGAGTTCATAAGCTTGTAAGTACTCGTTTTATAGGCTTCTTGGGCTAGAAAAACGAATGAAACCATTTTCAAGGCGATAGCTTTAACCGTTGTCGAGAAAATTGGAAAAATAGTTTTTGAATACCGTTTTTGGTTTGGGTACTTAGAATAACGGGATTCAGTTGAAACATTATCTGCATGTTCTACTTTCATTAAAACTAATATGTTGAAAGTTATGTTACGTTTGGAGTTAAGGAAGAGTTAGAATAAAATATTTTATGAACAGACATGAAATGTTTTGGAAACTTCGTATACTTTCATTAATATCTCGAACACGGTTGGGAAATCGTGGTAAGTGGATTTAAACTATTTGAAAGCTTACTAAATTTTCTACAAAAATGATTCTAAAACTATTTTTGATTAGGTTATGTCAATCGGAGAAATAAGTGCTTAAAACTTCAAATACGTCTGTTTTGTTCTTATGAACGGGTTTTTGTCGTTCTTTTTGTAATTTTTGTCTCTTTCCCTTGGTTTTTTATTGCTTTTTATTTTTGTAATTTCTTATGTTGTATTTGTAAGGAAAATGTATGTGTGTGTAAAACAGGATAGGTAAAATGAGACCAATTTTCTGTTGTCAGAAATAATAAAAAGTTTTGGGAACTTCGTATAATTTCTTAATATCTCGAAAACGTTTGAAAATCTTCGGAAGCGAAAGGTTACCATTCGAAAGCTTACTAAATGGTCTACAAGAAAGGTTCTAAAGAAAGTTTTGAATAAGCGATGTCAATCGGAGAAATACGTGCTTAAAACTTTTAAGTAATTGATTTCGCTCATTCGAACTGTTCTTTTTGTCTTTGATTTTGGTACTTAGAATAACGGGATTCAGTTGAAACATTATCTGCATGTTCTACTTTCATTAAAACTAATATGTTGAAAGTTATGTTACGTTTGGAGTTAAGGAAGGGTTAGAATAAAATATTTTATGAACAGACATGAAAAGTTTTGGAAATGTCGTATACTTTCATTAATATCTCGGACACGGTTGGGAAATCGTGGTAAGTGGATTGAAACTATTTGAAAGCTTACTAAATTCTCTACAAAAATGATTCTAAAACTATTTTTGATTAGGTTATGTCAATCGGAGAAATAAGTGCTTAAAACTTCAAATACGTCTGTTTTGTTCTTATGAACGGGTTTTTGTCGTTCTTTTTGTAATTTTTGTCTCTTTCCCTTGGTTTTTTATTGCTTTTTATTTTTGTAATTTCTTATGTTGTATTTGTAAGGAAAATGTATATGTGTGTAAAACAGGATAGGTAAAATGAGACCAATTTTCTGTTGTCAGAAATAATAAAAAGTTTTGGGAACTTCGTATAATTTCTTAATATCTCGAAAACGGTTGAAAATCTTGGGAAGCGAAAGGCTACCATTCGAAAGCTTACTAAATGGTCTACAAGAAAGGTTCTAAAGAAAGTTTTGAATAAGCGATGTCAATCGGAGAAATAAGTGCTTAAAACTTTTAAGTAATTGATTTTGTTTATTCGAACGTTTTTTTTGTCTTTGATTTTGGTACTTCGAATTATGGGATTCAGTTGAAACATTTTCTGCATGTTCTAATTTCATCAAAACTAGTATGCTGAAAATTTACTTACGTTTGGAGTTAAGGAAGGGTTAAATTAAAATAATTTATTAATAGAGATGAAAAGCTTTGGAAACGTCATATACTTTCCTTAATATCTCGAAAACGGTTGAGAATCTTGGTAAACGGATGGTTACCATTCGAAAGCTTACTAAATGCTTTAGAAAACAGGTTCTGAAGAAAGTTTTGATTAGGCGATGTCAAACGGAGAAATAAGTACATAAAACTTAGAAGTTTGATAAACGATAATTGATTCAGTTTATTTATACGGTTCTTTTTGTCTGTTTTTATTTCTTGTTATTTCGTTATTGCTTCTAGGAGGAGGATGTATTTCTCAATAAAACAGGGGAATAAATACAAATTCTTTGAACCTGTAACAGAACTGAAAACGTAAATATTCGCCGTGTAGGGTCAGTCCGGGTCGAGGTAGTCTGCCGGTTCAGGTAGGCTTTTATTGCACTTCATAAATCAAGATTCATTGTTCTCATCAAGCATTCTAGGACAGCTGACAGTTACCTTTACCTGTAGGAAGTCATGCAGCCAAATTCTATACTAGAAATATAATTATATTTTGTTGTTGAATGTGGCCGTAGTTCAATAAAAAATAACACTACTTTCTCATTTTCATGTACAATTTTATTTTGTTTAATTGCATTTAAAAGTAAAATGGATATGTTAGCACTGCAAGTTAAGTAAATTAGAAATATATTCGTAGAAGAGTCTTCGTAGACCGAAACTTGGGACGGCAGAAAGAGTAATTTCTGCTTAGGATAGTTTCATCCCTAGCCGAAAATCTTGTTGTTTTTTTCATATTTGTTTACATTAGGAATGATCCAAACAAAGTAATAACTGTTTCTATTCTAAGTCTACAAAATAACACTAGGGATATGAATGGAACCGCGCTAAGATGACGCAGTTCCTGCGAGTCGGACTTTTTTAAATATAATGTTAATAATGATGATTAGATAGTTAGCCGTCGAGGTGATAAGCAAAGATGGAATGGTTGGGATTCGGCTAAATAAGCCTCAATATGATTTTGTTTTAAAAAATCTATATTTCGGACGTTTTGTCTACTGATTGGTAGCCTTCGTCAGCTAAAATTACAAAAAAATAAATTAATACAGAAACCAAAAAAAGTTTATAATTGTGATAGGTAACAGAACTAAAAATACAATTAACTTATAAAAGAACATATCGTCTTAAATTCTTAGAATGAAAAAGTAAATAGGTACAATAATTGATTTTAATAGTAATTAGTAACATTAATTGATTTTACAAAGAAATATGAAACTACATACCAATGACAAATATAGTAGCTAGGTTAGTATCTTATTTCTTTGTAAAATTAATTAATGTTACTATTAGCTACTATATTTGTCATTGGTATGTAGTCTCATATTTCTTTGTAAAATCAATTAATGTTACTAATTACTATTAAAATCAATTATTGTACCTATTTACTTTTTCATTCTACTCATTCTAAGAATTTAAGACGATATGTTCTTTTATATCTTAATTGTATTTTTAGTTCTGTTACCTATCACAATTATAAACTTTTTTTGGTTTCTGTATTAATTTCTTTTTTTGTCATTTTAGCTGACGAAGGCTACCAATCAGTAGCCAAAACATCCGAAATATAGATTTTTTAAAACAAAATCATATTGAGGTTTATTTATCCGAATCCCAACCATTCCATCTTTACTTATAATATTAATATGTTATGTTCCATACCTTTTCATGTAATAATCTGTAACTAAGGTTTTTCTTTCTATGATTGAAAAAGTAATTGATGCAGGATTTATATTAATTGAGCCAAAAGGAAAGTATTAAAAACTTTTTGTTCCAAATAAACTTTCACATTTTGTTGTTGACATTTTCCGTTATATTAAAGCTTCTCTTTCAATTCTTAAGGTTTATGAGCTCTTCTTTAAGGATAGCCCTTTTGTCATAGGAAATAGGGCTATCTAAGAAAAACAAATTTAGATATTTTTGTTGCAGCTATAGACAACAATGAATTAAAGCTATTTGGGAATTTCAATAAGGACTTATACTAAATAAATTAATGGGGGATTAATTTGATTTGGCGAGGGGTCGAGATTAGCTCAGTGGTAGAGCACTGGACTAATAAACTGGAGCACCTGAGATCGAATCTCGAGCAAACAATAAAGATTTTTTCTTCTAATGTCTTCGTTCTTGGGTTGAATTTGGCTTCACTGGCAGTCCCTAGGCCAACCCAGCCATTAATAAATTTACCAATGGATACCCTGGGTGCTAATGGCTTGAGGTGTCGAAGCAGCCTAGGGGAAAATCAGGCGGTTGGAGCATAGTACTCACCACACTATCTCCCTAGTGTGCTGTACAGTCATGAATCCTATTCCTCTATAGTATCTGCCACTTAGGGTCCTCGTGGCCTTTTTTTTTTTTTCTTTTTTTTTTTTTTGATTTTGCAACAATATTGCGCTCAAATTGCAAGCGTATTTAAATAATGGAGTAGTCAGAGGATATAAATATCTTAGACAAAAGAAAGCAGATATAAAAATGTAATAAAACTGCAGGGTGTAAATATGTCAATAATAAAGAGGCTTGGCATATTTAGATTAATAGAAAATTGCATGGAAAATTCAATTCACCTGGGGGGGGGGATAAATGAAAGAATTCATTTTAATAAGAAGGAAATGTTTTAAAGACAATTCCATGACAGCAAATCAAAATGATATAAATTTAAATATTAAAAGTGAAATTAAGTTAGGCTTGCGATGGACAAAACGTTATGAAACAATAAAAATGATATAAAACTCCATGGTTGCTGCCTTCTCCTTAATGGAACATATTTTTTTAAAGGTTCTAAGATTGAGGGCTTGGAGGAATAATTTATGATAATAAAGTAAATATTTTTGGTACAAATCTAGAAGAGAATGTAATTGATTCCTTGTAGGAGTTATTCATAATGGGTATTACTACCATATTTTTTAAAATTAAATGTGCCTTTTGACCCTTTTTATAATTAAAATTGTTGAGATAAGAAATGATTTAAAAGTAGTAAAAGTGTGGGAGATTCATAAAAGCATGTCAAGTTCATATTAATTTATTACATACACAAACAGCAAGATGTACATCACTTCACATTATAAATTGTATAACCGACAAAAATGTTCCTCCCTAAGGCAGGAAGTATGAACAATATGTGAAATATAAAATATCAAATTTAACATATTTCTGAATTTCTCAAATGTTTCTTTACACAATGAGTTTTTGAGCATGTCTCCAATATATTCATTTGACTCAAATGTTAGACAACTCCATTTTTTTCAATTGAAAAAAAATGGAGTTGTCCAACTTTGATACCAATCTCCTCAAATATACACTTCCGAATTGATTTTACCATTTAAGAATGCAGTCTCTATGTCCAACTGGTCAACATTTTGCATTTACAACTTTCTTATTTTCAACTAAATCCCAAGTATTATTTTGTTTAAAACTATACATTTGTATTTATCCAAGGCTTTCATCTAAAAATAAATCAAGTCCGGTTCCCTTTCTTCATTAAAATTTTTCATCAGTTCCCACTAACCTAACTATTAACTAATCATCATCAACATGCATAGTGACTATGATTTTATTATTCAAAAGTACTCCCAAGCTTCACTATAACGGATTAAAATGCAAATATTCACCTTCTTACCCCATTTAAGTCGTTATTTGTTCTGGTTTCTTAAGAACAACTTTACTACCATATAAACGTAACTTAGAAACATCTGGTTTCTTTCCAAATATATTTTATAGGATGTTTTATTCTCAATGGTTTTAGCTAAAGTGCGATTTTTCAAATAAGTTGCTCCACAAACAATTTTTGGCCAAAACTTTTTTACAACAATAAATTCTGCCAGTAAACAATGACATATATTCATAATTGTTCTAAAAAATTGGTCAGCAGTTCCCTTTAATTTGTGAATATATGAGGGCATGGATTAATTTAGGTACTCTTATTCTTTGTAAAAGCATAAATCATACTATTTAAATATTCCTTACCATTGTCACATCTCATAATTTTAATTCTCTTATTGGTTAATTTTCCAAGCAATTAAACACTTCTATATTCTATATTAACACCATGTATGGCATAACTAAAAGTTTGATACAGACACTTTTGCAAACTTTGTGAAGTTTGATTAACGCACGTTTGAAAACTTAAAAAGTTTGCAGACACTTAAAAAGTTAGATGTATGAATGTTAGATATAAACACTAAGGCTAAAAAAAGAAAAAATGTTCAAGCTTAAAACATACGTTTTATAGCAAAAGAAAAATGGCTTCTAAGCCCAGTGTTGTCCTACAGAAATAAATTTATGTTATACGATATATTTACTTTTTATTACTTTAAGATAGACTTAAAAGGCTAAAAGGTAGACTTAAAAAATGTTTAAACTTAAAAAAGTTCAAAGTTAAAAAAGTTTGATACACACGTTTGCAAACGTAATGTAATTTAAATTGTAATTTCTAATTAAACAAACAAAGGTTAAAACTGAAATGTTTTAGAACAAAGTTTTAACGAAATGTTTCAAAAAAGATTTGTTAAAAACTTAAACCGTTTAAATGTATTTTCAAGCTTAATTCTGTCGCAAAACGGAATAACATCTAGGAGCCCAGTGTTGTCTTACTACTTGTTATATACTTCTTAAACAGAAATATGATTTTTCTCCAAATTCTGAGAATATAAGGCTATTTTGAGAATAGGTAAAACTTTAAAAGAAGTTAAAATAAAACTCTAAAAATAAGTATAACTTAAAAAAAAGTAAAACAAAAACAAAAAGAAAGTAAAACTTAAAAAAAAAAAGAAGAGTTTTGTTGGCTTGCTAAGTTCCATCTATATTGCCGTTCTTCTTTGAAGAAGTTGCAACACTGGAAGAAAATGGCTATTTCGGAGAATTTACTCCTTCATAAATGACATTTTCGAAGGCGTAACTCCCGAACTGTGAATCCTAGAAGATTTTGAGCTAGACTACGAGATTTCCCGGATCAAGACGTATCTATGTGCGAAGTTTGGTCAATATCAGACAAACGGTGTGGATTTGTATAAGGAACAAACAAACAGACAAACAGAAAAACAGACAAACAGACAAACAGACAGACACGTGATTTTTATATATATAGATTTTAAGCAAATTATTCAGGAATGTATTGTTCACTACCCACCTTCCGAGGATTGTGGTTAGTTATGAACATTTATATCTGTTGTATTGTTATATGTTAATTAAAACACATTCTAAGGTTGCGGATAATAAAGCAAAGTGCTGTAACCCGATCATTTGAATCAGGAATCTACTAATCAAGGTTTGTTTAAAGGATTTCTTTCTGTAGGAAGCATGATTAATGTTTACATTTCCTAACTAATACCTAAGTTGTTCACCAGCATTAATCCTACAGAAATCTACGCTGTAAGGATCTCACTACAACTGATTCGTGAAATGCTTTGTAATGTTCAGGCCGCAATAATGAACCATAGAGACAGACTCTGAGAACGGTATTGAATACCTAGTCTATTGGTCAGTGATGAATGGAGTTGGAAATTTGCCTGCTCCAATCGCCTTCTTGTTCCTCGGGCTATCATTGCAACTTGCTATCATCAACACAAACTTATCTATCCATACAATGATTCATGCTTACTCCGAGGAATAATCTACCTCTCCACCAGCGAATTTATCTGTTATATAGAAAGGTAAATTTTCCTCAATCGTCTGGTATATATTTACTACCTGTTGCATAAATTATAATATGAATTATTCAATACTTATTTAGAACATAATTTATATTTGCAGATTGTATTTGTCAATAGCTCTGAATATAATTACCTATAGAATCACCAAGAATAATGTACTATTCGTCGTAAGGGTTTCTCAATAATGCTTAGTGGTTGGGAATTCGCCTGAACATGTAAAATGGATCTGCGATTCCCCTAACTACTGCTTTATACATCAATAAGAATGATCTAATTTAATAATGATTTAATTTAAAAAAAAAAGAACAGTTAACCAGAATGTTTCTCGGTAGCATGAATTTCACACATCAACATTTCATCTAAAAAAAACTCTCGGAATGGTATGATCCTTATGTGGTTTTGGGGTCGCTGATTACGATGAGCGTCAGATTCAAGTTCATTTGAATGTCAAACAGAGAAAAAACTCTATGAAAAATCTGAAAACATTCATGGGTGTGTTGTTTAGGTCCCTGGGTCCGAACCCGTAGTTTGTTTGACTTGCACGGCCTCCCAAAAAATGAATTTTTGAATGATTTTTTTTCAGATTTTTTTATATGTTTTTTTTCCTATTTGACCTTCAAATGACCTCTGGGAAAAGGCGTAAATGTCTAACAAACTACGGATTTGGACTCAGGAACCTCAAATATATCCGCATGAATTGTTTCAGATTTTTCCTACGGTTCTTTTCTCTACTTGACTTTCAAATAACCTTGAATCTTATGTGAAGTTGAAGTAGCCTGCTCATCGTAATTAGCGACTCCCAAGAAGGAGTGTTTTTGTTTTAGTTTAAAAGTTGACCTGTGTTATCGGAAAATTGAAGTTAAATTTTGCAAGACTGTGACAATAAGTATAAGTATGTTCTTTCCTTTCATTGGAAACATTCTTTGCATCAAACCAATCCGGAAATTCTGATAACAAAAATCTCGCCATTCAATGAAACATGCAACGAGACCCAAAAAAGGCATGCGTAGAATGCACCGGAATTCTAGTTTATGCCTGGTAGGTTAATATTTCGAATTAAAATATTTGAAAATTGTGTCTCCGAAGCTGCATACCATAATATAAATAAATAAATCTATTATTGTGCGATGACAACATAACAAAAAGTATTCTCAAAATATACATATATAGTATATAAAAAAATAAAATGGAATGAAAAAAAAAGCGTAAAAATACAGGAGTGAGTGTTTCATTTCGACATGAGTGTTGTATGTGAAGCCGTGGTGCAATTAGGATGATTGAGTACGCCTCCACAAGGGAGTTTATATCTCGCCGTAGGCCTCTTGTCATCACCCACCTCATAACACATATCTAGATAGCACAAATATCAAAGCACTACCAACAGCCAGGTGCAGCATACAATTTTGTCTAAATTTCTCATTTAATACTAAATTCAGCACAACTTGAATTTAGTGACTAGCAGTTTATTATTTATTTAAATTTTAACGTCTATTTATTATTGACAACGAATTTTAGGATGGGTTATCTATAGGTTACCACCCTCTAGCCAGGAAAGGGCTGATGCCTTATCTTTTTCGAAAGATAATAATAATAATTTTGAATAATAATTATGCCTGACTTATTTAGTATCCTTACAATATTATATTTACATGTGGAAAAATGTCAAATTTTAAACAAAACATTCACTATATTCCCCAATCCTTTATTTCGCTCTACATGTTTCTCTTCCTTATGAGGCCTCTTCAGAGGTACTAAAAAAATATATATAAACACAGCCTACAAATCCAAGAACCCTCCGCAGGTAATGGCCACGTCTAGACTGATGAGATCATGCATGTATCAGCTATTAGCCCCAAAGGCTTAAAGTTTTAAGTTCTAAAATGTTCTTAAACCAGCAGAAAAAAGCGAAAACCAACACATATACATATATATTTATTCATGTACCTTATTAAAAAATGGAGATTGGAGGCTGTGAGATATATATATACTCTTTGAAATCCTAAGAAATGTAGTTGTTAGATTAATTTTGCCCAACATGGTTCATGCTTTGTGCCGCAAGTCTTCAGGGGCTTTCCAAATTAGAAAGTCCTCCGATAATGTTTCTCTCATACTAAAGTACTACCCCAGGCGAGAAAATATGACGAGAGGGCTTCCTAACTAGGAGAGCCCCTGAAGGAGTGCGACACAAAGCCCGAAAGAAGGTAGGCAAAAGATATGAAATAAACTAGTGTATATATATATATATATATATATATATATATATATATATATGCACAACTAAATTTATTATTTATCTCATTTGATTTTCAGACCCCGACGATTAGTTTTATCAAGCTTCTAGGATTCAAGACTAATTAAACAACCATTAAATTTGAAGAAAACGCGTGGCCGCTTTATACGAATGAATACAAATATAAAGAGCAACTTTGAGATGATTAACAATAGCAGCATTGATATGCTAATTCAACATAAATAGAAACTCACTCTGGATGATCTGAGGATGTATAATTGTTCTAATCCTCCCCTTTGAACTAGGAGGGTTAGCATCGATGTTGAACTGAAGGAACAGCTGTGGAGGCCTGCATACAGCTGTTGTCTTACCACTGTCAGCTGTTTGTGTTAATTATAAGTGAGTATATGTGGGTAACAACAGTCTTCCTCCCATTCTACTCCACAGGAACAGTTGGAACCTATATCACAGCCTCAAGATCTATTGGCGACACGTGTTCCCTCGGCTACTCAACGATATGGCCCCTATTCCCTCAGTGTGTAGGATGGACTAATTAATAGGGCACAGTTAATTAAAATCAACGTTCAAACTAGTGCCTATGTAACCATAACATCTATCTATTGTTCAAGTAATATTAAAGTGAGTATTTAAAAGAAAATCGAGCAACGGAAATTTATAAGAAGTAAAATGTTCGTCATGGAGGAGCTGTATTGCTATGCACATCCCGTAGAAAAGAGTGCTTGTATGCTGCAATCCTAAATAATTTACTTTAAATTACCTAAATAAATTTAAAATCAACATGAACGGTTTTATTATATTTATAATAATTTGCTAAGATAATAATTAATTTGTATTTAAAGGACTGGAATAAATCCCTGGCTTCTTATGCACCGATATGGATTTTTAAAATAGTGTTTTTTATGTTGTCATTGATTGGTCATCATGTCTACAATGGACTAAATACGACGGTCGATACGAGCCTATTCATAAATTGGTTATTGTTTAAACCCTCCTAAAGGACCGAGGGAGATAGTGTGGTTAGTACTACGCTCCGGCCGCCTAATTTTCTTCCTCTTGACTACTTCGACTGCTAGAGTCATTAGCACCCATTATTAAATTAATTAATGGCTGGGTTGGACGGTCAGGGAGGCCGAATTCAACCCATGAACGAAGACAGTAGAAGGAAAAATCTGGGATTTGAACTCAGGTCCACGTGTCTGTCTGTTTATCTGTTTGTTCCTTATACAAGTCCACACCGTTTATCCAATTTTGACCAAACTTGGCACACAGGTAGGTCTTGATCCTGGAAGTGTCTTAGGCTAGGAGACAATAGTCTCGGACTCACTGTTCGGAGGTCACGCGTTCGAAACTGTGAACCTGAACAGATACAGATTTGCGTCATTAGATTTAAATATTACTTATTTGGTTTCTATTTTTTTTTTTTTTTTTTTTTTTTTTTTTTTGTGGAACGCCGGGTAACAGCTTGTTAAGTGATATTTTTGTTTGCAATCTTTACAAAGAACAATTATGCATATTTCATGCTGATTTTTTTGGATTAAAGTTTTCAGAAGAAGCTGTTTAAACTCCTAAGCAAATAACATTGAATATAAAAAAAATCAGCAAGGATAATTATCTCAAGTTATTATTATTTAAACAAGAGTTTGTTTCTATGTAGTATGGGGGGCTTCGATTTGTACACTGTCATAAATCACTAAGTTTTTCTCCAGTTTCATCTCACCTTGTGATTTATCTATTAATTAAACCGTACAGCACAAAACTGCAACAGACAGGGTAACAGATTCTTATTATCTGACTCTTAATTAGCATATTAGTAATGCTTGTCTTTATGTTTCATACGCTTCTGACGTTTGATAATACTAAAAAATATACTCAGAGGCCTATTAAAGCTTTTTTTGGTTCGTATATTATCAAATAATTTTGGTGTTCAGATTGAGCTAGTTAATAAGCACGATCTACTGTCTCTGCTTCTCCGTGGGTATTTATAAAGGAGGAAAACTGAGAACTCTGTCATATTTGAGCTTCTAATTTTTTCAAAAAGAATTGAAGATATCTCATTGAAAGTAACATAGTTTTAACCGAAATTTAATAAAATCTACATGTATACATTTGAGCACAACAAGGGTATTTATCTAAATTTTTACGATCGTCACGGTTTTTTCGTCACAAATTAGTATTGTAATATCAACATTTCCTATAAGCTCTTCTGAGTTTCGACATCAATTCGACCACAGAAGCTAGCTTTTCTCAAATTAATGTATTCTGAATTAAATTAATGTTTATTTTTGACAGGCAAAACACCTACGCCACAAAAAATTAAATCAAACAGATTAATTAGCCCATTCGCAGATTACTTTCCGCGACATTTTCCATACTTTTTGCCCCTCAGCTGTTAATTAGTTTCTGGAAACATTTTTACTCTCTCCCTCTCCACTCAATATTGGATTCGTACTTGAAAATAAACTTAATGAAATTTGATTTTTTTTTTTTAGTTTTGTTTTTTTTCTTTGAGTATTCCAGGAATAGCGACACAGTATCATGCGTATGTATTTATTTATACGTAGACATTTTAACGCTTTGATATCAATTTCCCCCTGGGTTCGCGGAATTCACTTGACTCCATTTTTATTAGCTTCTGTTTTCTAATATGCATTCGTATGTTATTGTTATTCAATCCAAATGTTACAATATTTCCCATTTTATTCGCATACACGTCTATATGTTTTCTTCAGGAGTAATAATAATCATTTAATTGATCATAAAAATGTTTAGAGTAGTGTAATAATAATAATACTTTCATGTGGGGTCTCCCGTAGTCTAGTGGCTAGCGCGCTGGATTCATAAGCGGGAGATGGTGGGTTCGATTCCCACCTCCGGCAGGAATTTTCTCATCTCAAGGCTCGCTGGGAAAATTCCTCGCTGCACCCTGGATGTCGGCGCTAATGACCTAGAAGTAGATGCGCCGTAAAAAAAAAAAAAAAAAAAAAAAAAAAAAAAATACTTTCATGTAGTAGTGTAATAATAATACAAACTTTCTTTGCTGATTATAATAAAGAGTGGAATAAAAATGTAACTATTACATAGGCCCTATATTAACTATATGCAGAAAATGGCCCCGCACAAACATTACGTAATATACTATTTGAAAAACACCAAATTGTATCTCAAAAATTAAATATTTACCATGAGTATAATTAAAAATAACACTCAAATAATAATAATAATTAGAACATTTTTTTTTCAGAACTTAATGTTCATTCTAGACCTCTTAATTATTAACTTAATTTATTTGTTCTTTTCTCTTATGTTTTCCTTTTCTGTTAGACTTCTGAAGATACTCTTCTAAAGTTTCCACCATCCACTTTTATGTAAATTCTATTTTTATCAGTTAATGGTTCAGAAGTGAACGTTCTTTGACAAATGGAAGAGTTGATCTCCAGTACTGCGGTGCTCTATTATATAAATAAATAAATTATTATATATTATTTTCTAAATTTATCAATGACAATCAATTAATAAAATATGAACGATTAATGATTTTATTGCTCTTAAAAATTTACAATTTTATAACACGGAGTACACCAAATTAAATTAAGACTGATAACAAGGAGAAATAAATTTATAAATCTCAGAAAATAAATAAAAACATTAACAACACTAGTGGCCAACGGCCAACACCCACAAGGAGTGCACCGAAGTTAAGCAACGGCGTGCGTGGCCAGTACCTGAATGGGTCACAAGCCAAATGCTGTTTGCAAAAAAAAGGGTGGAAATCTGTAGACAGTCTAGCGTTTTTAGCTCAAATTTTGAACACCTTTAAACAAAAAAAAAAAGCAGTACTGGATACATAGCCTATTTAGAAAATCTTTCTGCTTCTAGGAAATGAAAAAAATAAATAAATAACTGAATAAATAAAACAAGAAACGGGAACATAATTACTAAATTATCCTCATTATTATGATTTTGTATAATTTCCGTAGGAACAGAACACCAATGCTGCTTCAAGTAAACAAAAAAAATAAAAAATAAAAATAAATGAATAGTACATCAGACAACGAGAACATCTGGACAATACATTTTACTGCCCAAGAGCCTATGAGATAATGTTTATTAGACAATAATAGCAGATTACAAGAGTAGATAGGCCTACCGTCGACTGGGGGTGGTGGAAGACTAAAAGTTATACCCCTTCTCTCCCTCTCACGGCCGCCATTATGCAAACGACATCAGATTAAGGGCCTCAAATCACTGGGTGTTATAGTCGCGAGAGGACTTGCAGGGATTTAGTATTTAATTACTCCTCGCGATAATTTATCGTTTAATAAAACGGTGTTTACGATCCGCACATTTCCCTTGGTCGTTACCCTATCAGTGAATCACTCTCTCTCTCTCTCCAGAAAGGCGAGTCCTTATACTCGGTGTGTATGTTTGTTCTAATCAACAGTTCCTATACATCGTAGGCAAATTAAAGCAATATTTAAGCTGAATAAACCAGTTCCTAACAGATCACTGACGTTTATGAACGACGGGCGTGGTTAATATTCCTATGGGTTACGGTCAAATTGAAGACGGGTGGTAAAATCTTGAAAAATGGTACAGCTTAAAAAAAACTGATATTTTCTCAATTTTTTCTAAAAATTTAGATTTTAAAATTATTTGTTTAAAAATAATAAACAGTCGATAAACTATTAATATGCATTTTATAAAGACTAACTAGACGGCTGAATATATAGCAACCCAATTAACTGATACAAACAGTATTTCTTTACAGTAAAAGTTCTCCTTCTTCTCAATGAGATGAAGATGGCAAGCCTTTGAGATGATAAGAAGTCAAATAATGGCTGGGATTCAGCTTCGACAAAACGTCCGCTTTTTAGAAAAAGCTACATATATTTTGAACGCTTCAGTATGCTCTTTGACAGCCTTATTCAGCTAAAAAAATATACACAATTATAAACGAGAACGATCACAACATTAAGCATCATTTTACATCCTGCCAATAGGTTACAGAACATGTTTTTTTTTTTTTTTGTGCAAATCAAGTAAACAAAGTTTTTTTCAAACAAATTAATCAATGGTTTTATACAGAACTGTCTTCGATACTGCCCGGGCAAGAAGTTCTTTTTTTTTTTTTTATTTACTCTCAACTAACTTCTTGTTTATTTTTTTGTTTGGAGTCATAGGCCAAAAACCTCAAGGTTATAATTGCCCGTTTCTTTGTGTCGCCTTTGCTTGGTTAATTTTTTTTTTTTCTTTTTTTTTTTTTACGGCGCATCTACATCTAGGTCATTAGCGCCGATTTTGCTTGGTTAACTTTCAAAATACAACTAATTTCTGTATGAAACTTTTCTTTTCCTCGCATTTATTATTATATAAATGGCACATTTGAAAGATAGTCGACTTTTGTTATGCTATTCAGCAAAGACGTCTAAAAGTACTTGGAAATAATCCGGATATATTTTGAAATACAGTTGCTCCCATATATCCTTATATAAGGTATTGTTTAAATTTGGACCAATTTTCTTAATCCACATGCGAATCCGATTATTTTATTGTAAACATGAAGATGTTTTAAAATTGAATTAATTGTACGTTTGAGGTCTTCACGTGGTCTAGTGGCTAACGCCTTGGTTTGTCATGCAGGAGATACGGGTTTGAGTCTATAGCTGTCTGCCGAAGGTTGAGTTCTTTCGTCTATGGGCAATTCTTTCATATTACGATCGTTGGAAATCTGTAGACAGCACAGAGATAATGGTCTAGATAAAGAACCGTCATAAAAAATAATAACTTCATTGATCTGTAGGCTGGAAACCATAGTGATTGGTCGGCACTTATGAAGCTGTACATTACCAGAAAATATGGCATACTTTTATAGCAGCCTATAACACATAAAAAATGTCTAACAAAATACATTAAGTTGTCAAAGCACTGTATCGCCTATAACTTTACTGTGAGATAAATAGAACATGCAGAAAAACTGGCTTCTGAAACGTTTTGATATGCTTGGCGTTCTGGCTAGAAACAATTTCTAAAACTGATAATGATTTTCAAGCACACAACAAAAAGTATGACAAATAATTGTGACTTTTTCCAAATATCGTCAGAATTTATTAGATTTCTTAAAAAGTTGATCATTATGTTAGGTCAATATTACTTAATTGTAATATAAGGTCAATAACCTTCCTCTAACGTGTCTATACGAGGCCCTGCTAGTGGAAGGTTCTCCTCCTTAAGTTGAGGCTGAAGTTATGTTTCGAAGCATATTCCCATGAAGAGGCGCCAAAATGGTGAAACATGTAGGGAAGTTAAATAAAATTTTTTTAGGTGTAGCGTTATTAACTTTCCGCCTTTTTCGATAATTCTATAGTTATAAATAGGTTTCTGTACTATAACTTTTTTTTTATTTATTTATTTGTTTAATGTGTCGTCAACCACTATGGGGTCATTAAACACAAGATTATAGATGTGTTTTTGTTTAATTGATTCTATTGGAGTTCCGCGAAATTAACCAGAAAGAGTGGGGGAATGGAATTATAATTTTATTTGAAGGTTATTATTTCGGATGATTTTAATTTTTATGTTTCCTTGTTTACGATATTTTTGAGGTGATATAAATATTTAGATTATGATATTTGTTATAGTGTCACATATTTGAATAAGTATTTATATTTTTAGATATTATTTATTAGTTCACTTGATGTTAAAAATTCGAATAGCTTATTGATCTGTTTGTAATGATCCGCTAATATTTCATCAATTCTATCAGATAGCTGGGCTTCTCTTCTTTGTTTCTCATAGATTTTACAATTAATCAACAGGTGGTGAACGGTGATGATTTGGTTACATTTTTCACAAACTGGAGGGCGCCTCGGGACATTAGATATGACTATGACTTTAATTTGATAGAACTTTCTTAGCCTAGTACTTACGTATTTACCGAGTAGAAATCGATCAAAATGGCTTAATCGGCCTGTTTCTCTGTGATCTAATCTCGGGGTTTTAATTTGACAAGGTGCTACACAAAATATACCGTTTTTGTGATATCAACAGTCGGAGATATTTCAATCAGCAGTTATCGTCGACACGAAAGTCGTATTTATATAGCAAATTTTCTATGAGAATTGAGTATACCGATAATTGAATCTGCTAATGATTAGATTATTGGACTATAGAAATAATTTCGGTGAGAACTGTCAACAAGATAAGGATAAATTATTCAAATGAGAACCCCCCGTGTTGCAGCGCGTGTTTAAGGTTACGACATTACTTATTACCGAGGGTGTAAACATCGAACTTGACAGGCGGATAGAAAACAGTAAAAGTATAAACGCTAAGGAAAAGGGGTTTTTCTTATTTCGTGCGCTGTTCCCGTCAATCAACCAGAACCACTCATCGGTAAGAATCGCTCGGTAATAGTATGAATTTGTGTATTTTTTCTTCTGTTTGTTAGATTATTATTATCATTATTATAGTATGTAAGTAAGTTCAACCCAAGGTGAAAGTTATTTTCACAAGACCAAGAACTGCCATTCTAATCTGATAATAATTTTTCTTCGCATATATTCCAAGAAAAAAAGTTGTAATAATTGATCTCATACTAATGTAAATTAGCTCATTCCCACAGATTTGAAATAACAACTAAAATAATGGTGTTCAATGTTTATGTTAAAATAATTGAAAATGTCCAACAAAATAATATTTGAACCAATAATTCCATATGAACGATAATTATTATTTGCTATTCTAATAAAAATTGTCAAAAATTATTGAGTTTTCTTTTAAAATAAATAAACATTAGGTGTAGGTGTAGCGGGTTTATTTATTTTTTTTTTTATTTATTTATGCGCATCCATGCGCATATAAGGCGTTTCGCTCCAAACAGTTATTGCATATATACATCTAAAAACAAATGGTATACATCTAAATATATATACATATACACACATACATACATATACACATACATATATACATATATATATATATACATATACACATACATACACACATACACACACACACACACACACACACACACACACACACACACACACACACATGTATTTATATTACATCTATAAACAAATTATATGTAGAAATGACAATATATTCACATCTAAAAACGAATAGTATATACAAATGACAATATATATACATCTAAACATCTAAAGACAAATGGTATACATATATACATTTAAAAACAAACAATACACACACATATATATATATATATATATATATATATATATATATATATATATATATAAAAACAAATGGTATTATTTATATACATCTGGTTGATCAATCGGATTCCATAATTAGACATAGTTACTAATTCATTAATTACATGTTATCGTTCTGTACAGTTTACCAAGTGGCGTAATACCTTCCTTATGTTTTTATTGCAATTGTTTGAATATAGTATTGAGATGGGGTAAAAAAAAAAAAAAAAAAAAAAAAAAAAAAAAAAAAAGGGGGGGGGGGTTGAAAGTGTTAAATTTTTCCATAGATATTAATAGTTTTGAGGTGTGTAAGGATTGCTGGTATGTGTGGACTGCTGTCAGTAAGTAATTCGGTCATGTCATACGGTAAGTCTAGATATTGACGTTGTCGGCATTCTGTTAGTATGTGTTTTACGGTTATTTCGGTGTTACAGATTTTACATGTAGGCTTTTCTTTTTTAGTCATTAAGTACTCGTGTGTTATTCGTGTATGTCCAATTCTGAGTCTAGTTAGTACTACTTCTTCTCTTCTGTTTTGTCTGTGACTGGAAGGCCATTCCGCGATGTTCCGTTTTAGCACTTTCCTCCGAAGGAAAGTAGCTATTGAGGTTGGACTCATGACGGAATTTTTGAAAAATGTCTTCAAATCTTTATCGATCCTACCTAGTAGACACCGAAAATGACCCCCGTTAAAATTTATATATATCTATATATATATATATATATATATATATATATATATATATATATATATATATATATATATATATATATGTGTGTGTCTGTTAACACGATAGCGGCCAGAGTTTTTGTTTTTTCGTCACGAAACTTGGTATATAGCATTCAATTAGCAAACGATTGAACGAGTTCGTTAACCACCAAAATCGGTCCACCGGAAGGGGGGGTTTACCCCGAACCCAAAACACTAATTTGACCATTTCAGCCGTAATATTTGTTATATTTCAACGAAACTTGGTATTCGTACTGGTAATATAGAGAGAAAAGTGAGCTATAAAAAGAAACCAAATCGGTTCATAAGGAGGGGGGGTTTACTCCGGACCGACAATACCAATTCGCCACTACCAGCCGTGATTTTAGGTATATTTCGACGAAACTCGGTATTCATAGTGGTAATCTACAGGTAAATATGTGTTGTAAAAATAAACTAAATCGGTTCATTAGGAGGGGGGGTTTACTCCAGACCCACAATACCAATTCGCCACTACCAACCGTGATTTTTGGTATATTTCGACGAAACTCGGTATTCGTAGTGGTAATCTACAGGTAAATATGTGTTGTAAAAATAAACTAAATCGGTTCATTAGGAGGGGGGGTTTACTCCGGACCTAAATTACTAATATACTCATACTGGTCGTAATTTCTGCTGTATTGTAACGAAACGCGGTATACGTCGTGGGTAACTCATGAGAAAGAAGTGTTGTAAAAATGAGCTGAATCGGTCAATCGGAAAGGGGGGTTTACTTTGTGATATATTTCAATAGAAAAGCCAGCCAGACATAGGTTCACAAAGGCGCCGCAAGGAGCGCTAGAGGGACTGTATCCGGTTCCTGCGTTAGATCAAAATACAATAATATGAGGATTTTGTATTTATTACGTAGTGTAGTAGGTACCATGTGTAAACATAACTCTGGAAGCAAATTAATAATTTATCAGTTACTCATTACAAAATTAAAAGAGAACTATTCATGTTTTTATTTTATTTATGTAGGATATTTTAAGCAAATTGTTCTGGAAAGCAGTCTACACTACCCAAATTCTGAGGAAAGTGCTTAGTTATGCAGCTCCTGCGTGACGGACTTTTATTTGTCGCAGTTTGTTGTTGGTAGATAGGTTTGTCCAGTCATTTTGCCATTTGTTTGTGATTTGGTGTTTAGCCTGTCTCGTAAGGTCTTGGTAAAAAATGTCTAGTGGTTGAATTGTTAAGTCTTGAGTAGCCAATTTTGCTTGTTCGTCTGCAGTCGTACTAAGTCCTAGGTCTTCATGTCCTGGCAGCCAATATATTGTTGTATGTATGCCTGAAAGTTGTAAATTGTAAATGTGTTGTTTGATTTGGATTGCTTTGGGATGTTGAGTGTATAAGTTCTGTAATATGTGTAGTGAACTAAGAGAATCTGTACAGATGATAATGTTTGTGTGTTGTGATGGAGGAGTGTTAGTGAGGGCAAGAAATATTGCATGGAGTTCAGCTTCTAGTATATTGTACAGCGCCGGGAGTTTTTGCTTGTAGATAGTGCCATTTACAATAGCTGCCGATCCAATGCCGTGTTTTGTATTTGAACCATCGGTGTATTCAAGGATGTAGTTAGTTTGTGGATTTAAGAAGTCCAAGAAGTTAGTTTTGTATAAATGTTTGCATAATATGTTTGACTTTTTGTACTTAGAGAGAGATGTGTCTATTGTGAATTTAATGAGCCATGGAGGAGTGAGTGAAATGGTCTGTTTCTGTATTGGTTCTGTTTGTAGATTTGTAATCTCCTCTATTTCTAAGCAAGAGGTCGGGCATGCTTTTATTTATTTGGTATTGATTAATATTAGGGTTTTCTATGATATCCCTTGTGCAGGATGGCTGAGGGAGAGACTTAATTTTGTAGTAATACTTTGCAATTAAGTATTTTCTTCGGATCTCTTGTGGAGGTTCTATTGCCTCTACGTTCAGGCTGCATATTGGGCTTGATCTGAAGGCACCCAGTGCTAGACGTAGCGGGTTTAAATATACTGACTAATGCACGTCTGTTGATACTAGCCCGCAAAGCAGATGGAATCCTTCGCGTACCGACTGTCCCTCCTGAAGGACACTTCCGAAAATGCAATTCCGGTTAGTTTTCTATGTTGCACTACTATTAAACTCATGAGACATGATTAAAAAAAATGTATCCATGAAAAATTCAAACAAAAAATGCACCCGTAACTGAGGTATTCCCAAAAAGTCCGACTCGCAGGAACTGCAGCATCTTAGCGCGGTTCCGTTCATGTCCCTAGTGCCATTTGATAAGCTTAGAAAAAAAATAAACTTATTTTTTTTATATATCTCGTGAAAATTGTCAAAATCCTCTCGAACATCTCGAATAAAAGTGATATTAAGGCGTCAGGGACACCGACAGTAGCTAACTTTTACACAGAAGCGGAAATTACAGAATCTGGCTCTCATTCTAAAGCAAAGCTCTATAAATCAATACAAAATATGCCTAATAAAGCCTTTCTAGAGGATACAGAAGCATGGGCGTACATGAGGGGGGGGGGGGGGCTGAGGGGGCTGCAGCCCCTCCCGAAATTTTGAATTGATGATAAAAACGTCTCGTAAAACCCTTAAAAATAAATTAAATAAGATCACTTAGTTCATAAAACATATTTTATTTTACGTGTAATAGCGTTTTAGTTGCCTAAAACTATTCCAAGCTCTAAATATTTAGTATTCCATACCCTGGAAATGGTCTCAGCCCCCCCCCCCCGAAATTGTTTTTATATACGCCCATGTACAGAAGGATCAAGAAGAAGTACACAAGATTGAGTAGAATACCCTGCCTAATATAGCCTATATAGAATAATATGTTGAATAAAACCTATCTAGTAAATACACAAGGACAAATAAAAGTCTTGACGAATAACAAATCAAGAAAAAAAACTTTATTTAACAAAATAAAACAAAGTTTAGTTGCCCAACTACAATAGAATAATATACCTAATTAAGTCTATGGAGTAGACACAAATGGACCAAAAACAAGTCTTGTGGAATATTGGGTTTTTTTTCTAATTAAATACTTTTTATCAATATTTAGTATATAACCTTTGTTGAGAACTATTGATTGCTAATTGATGAATCGGTTTACAACTAAGTAGTCTTTATCAATATTTAGTATATAACCTTATGTTTGGATCTGAGTATTTGGGGTGCTCTCCGCCTAGGCTTTGTAGTTGTGTCGGCAGATACCTGGGGTATATTTACAGCTCTTGAGGATTAACTCTTAGCAGGTAAATTTCCTGCGGCCCCCTGGTTTCTACGGGCATTGAACTTTAGGAGGATTGGATTTAGGACTTAATATACGTATGTAGACTAAATCATAGCAAGAAGTAATCCTCCGTCGTCGGTTCTTAACTATGTAGACTCGCTAATGTTATCCAATCTTAGATACATCGTATTTAAAATCCACAGCAAAAACACGACATTTTATCAGAATCCCCTGCTGAATAAAACTTATATAGAATAATATGCAAAATAAAGCCTATCTAGTGGATAAAAATAGAGGAAAAAAGCCGTTCGTGGTGGTAGAAAATCTTAAACGTATTTCGCTCAGAAATCTCCGAAATATTGTCACTAATTTTACGTATCCTGTTTTATAGCCAAATAGATTAATATTCTATAATCAATAAGAAAAATCTACTAACAATAAAAAACTATAGGTAACAGATGAAAAAAGGGAATAACAAGAATAATTCTAAAGAACGAAATCAACACCAGTACTGTCACATCTAGATATTCATACGGCATCTTCGAATTCTAACAAACAAAATATTGATTCTAATTATACGTATCCTGTTTCATTGACAAATACATTTGACTACTATAAGCAATTAAAAACACTAGGGAATATGCCAAAGAACTCGGAGTAGGAGCCTCGACAGTTTCAAGACATTTGAAGGAAATCGACAAATCCAAAACTGACATTTCATACGGTACAGCCTGATATATTTTTAACAATGAATTGTTTTTCTTATTTTAATTAATCTGTTTTATTGTCAAATACATTATCCAACTTTAAGCAATTAAAAAATAACAAGGAATAAAAACAAACAAAAAGAACCTTTCGAATAAACGAAATCAATTACTTCAAAGTTTAAGCACTTATTTCTCCGATTGACATAGCCTAATCAAAAATTGTTTCAAAACCTTTTTTGTAGAACATTTAGTACGCTTTCGCATGGTAATCCTCCGTTTACCAATAATCCTAACCGTCTTCGAGATATTAGGGAATGTATACGAAGTTCCCAAAACATTTCATGTCTGTTAATAAAATATTTTATTCTAATCCTTCCTTAGCTCCAAACGTAACCAAAATTTTAACATATTTGTGTTGATGAAATTCAAACATGCAGAAAATGTTTCAACTGAATCCCATAATTTTAAGTATCAAAATCAAAGACAAAAAGAACAGTTCGAATAAGCGAAATCAATCACTTTAAAGTTTTAAGCACTTATTTCTCCGATTGACATCGCCTAATCAAAACTTTCATTAGAACCTTTTTTGTAGAGCATTTAGTAAGCTTTCTAATGGTATTCTTCCATTTCCCAAATGCTCAACCTTTTTCGAGATATTAAGGAAAGTATACAAAGTTACCAAAACTTTTTTATGCCTGTTAATAAAATATTTTATTCTAACCCTTCCTTAACTCCAAACGCAACCAAAATTTCAACATATTAGTTTTAATGAAAGTAGAACATACAGTAAATGTTTCAACTGAATCCCTTGATTCTAAGTACCCAAACCAAAAACGGCATTCAAAAATTATTTTTTCAGTTTTCTCGAAAACGGTTAAAGCTATCGCCTTGAAAATGGTTCCATTCGTTTTCCTAGCCCAAGAAGCCTATAAAAAGAGTACTTACAAGCTTATGAACTCAAAAACGTAAGCGTTGCGATTTTTTCTGCGCGAATTTCGCCCCAAACGCCAGTGGGCGGATTTTGCTGGTTAACGAACTTGACCTTTCAAATTGGACGAGGGATTTTTGTACCAAATTTAATCAAAATCGGACCATCAGGGAAGCCAGAAATGAGCGAACAGACAAATATATATATATATATATATACATATATATATATATATATATATATATATATATATATATATATATATATACAAATTTGAACCACCGTTATTTTCGGTCTCTAGGGGTTCTGAAACGCGAAATTTTCTTGTCGGCACTTCCGGATTGTTTCATTGTATCAACCTTATAAGCGGGGTTCCTCCCTATGGGGGAGGGAGGAACCGCGCTAAAAATGACACCCGCACCGAAAGTGGTAATAGAGAAAACTTGACCTAACTTCGGTTTGAAACTAGGATAGACTGTGCCTGTTCAAATTTTGCCAGGGACCCGATAAGGGGAAGAAGCTCTAACGCCCGCCAGATTTCAGACCTGACGGTATAAGTTTTGCGGGTTTCGCTTCTTACACGGTTATTTAATTATGTTAAATACAAAATATTTTATCAATAATTTAAATGTTGTTTTACTGGATCCAGGAAACGAAGAGCTTTGAGAAAGCCATTAAGCTAAAATGTAAGGCATATGACTTGTGACGTTCAAGAAATAAAGGAAAACGTAAACTATAAGTAGTCCGACTAGCAGAAACTGCGTTGTTTTCGAGCTGTTCCGCTCATATCCCTAGTTCCATTAGTAAAGGAACAGAAGCAGTTATTTATAAGTTTTGATCTTTTATGAAAAATTTAAAATATAATCGCAAAGAAAAGTGAGATGTAAGGGGCCACAACAAGAAACTGACACTATCCTAAGCGGAATCCCACCAGCCATCTCAACGATCGTTCTACGAAAACACATGTACGTATTTAAATATATATTTGTATATTCAATTACTATAAAAACTTCCGAAGCAGCCCAAAGTGTTCTATCACCTTGTAGCGTTTAACAATAAATAAATAAAGAATAGGAAATCAAGATTTTAATGGGTTTTATTGTTTTCTCTATGAGAAATTTATTTTACGCTGTTCCGTTTGGAAAGAATACATACATAATTTCCCATCTCTGGGACCGGATTTATGGCTATTTTTTAAGTCTTAACTTTCGAGATAACTTAGCAATTTTTTATTACTCTATTATTCAGCGATCGCTGGGTAAGTTAACTTGATAAAAAAGCCAAAAAGAAAAGCAATAGAATTAATAGGTCCAAGCCGACACTCCCACTTCCTATTGACCTCCGAAATTGAATGGTTTCCCGAAACGTCTTATCTTTTCTCCTCAAAGTGCCGGGCAATTGGAGAGAACAAAGAGGGGGCACAACTTTCACAAGAGTGACAAATGAAGCAAAGGTAATCCAGTAAGTGACTTATTGTCGATGAGAAAACTCGATTGTTGTGGTCGAACATAAAGAATGACTGCACTCACTTAAAAGCTTAGTGCCAGAGAGGCGACTTGCGAAGATAATATCAAACAAGAGTCGCACTAATTGAAGTAAAAGATGTCATCAATCATTTATAAATACCATGAATCACTTATTTTTTTATTTATTTAATGATTTTCAGAGCTCGCACACGAAGCGATTTGCTATTTGTTAATGTTGGCGGTAGAAACCACTCTCAGGTTATCTTGAATGAAAAACACATCATACTTTGAGTACTTTCATCATACTTTTTTTAGTTGTTTGATCGGTTTATGTCAACCGATAAACAACTAAATTAAAAGAAATTAGTACATCATATCAGGAGTTTGGAAGAGTTAGGGCGTATCACGAATTCCGGATGTTGGGAAATCGAAGTTCTAGAAGTTCTAACACCTCTTCAGGATAGCAATGGCGAATGTTTACTCTATGTAATGCTTATTCATAAATCTGATTGAAAAAGTATGCAATTAAAATTCAATGTTTTAATTATAATTTTTACGGCTTTATGTAGCTCATCCATTCCTACCCGTCTCAGCAATATGACAGGTGTCAAGATGCTCCTATAACTGACCATCCGAATATCGAAGTCTAATCTGGCCACAGGATTAGCACTCGAGGTGATGGCTTTTCATTCGCAAATAGAAAAGGCTCCAACGCTATCCTGGCTAGACTAAGGTGGTAAACTGTAGAAACCCCGTGCCACCTTCCAGTCCTGAAAGGAAAGATCACTGTCGACGAAAGATTCGACTTTCTGATCTACTGTGGCTATGGACCTCCTGCTTGAAGAATCGCTACGGATATTTTACCGCTGATTTAAACTCGTTGTAAGTACGAACAAAATATTGGATATCTTGAACTGGGGTTGTTGCTTGTTGCGACATAAAATATTTTAAAACAGTATCGGCCACTGTATGCGTACAACCGCTGCTTTCAGAAAGTAGGAGTGATTTCTGGATAATAAAATGCTAGGAGGGACGTTTCAGACCCGGGATTCGCCCTTGAAATAGGGCATTGAATTTTTCATCATGATGCTGCTAAACTGTGAGAGAACTAAAGGCGAACCAGAGAAACAACGCGAAGCTTCAAGTTACCTTCATCTTTCTGATTCAGAAAAAAAAAAAAAATTAATTTTTCTGATTCGCCCTTACTCTTTCAAGGTCCTGCATGCGTTAAGGGTCTCCCCGTGGTCTAGTGGCTAACGCCTTAGATTCTCATGCGGGAGATGGAGGTTCGAGTCCCACCTGCAGCAAGGATTTTTCTTATTTCAGGGCTCGTTAAGAAAATTCCCTGCTACAATATGAGTGCCAGCGCTAATGCTAGAAGTCGGTGCGTAGTAAAAAAAAAGGTATATGCATTAAAACCCGTCGATTTAACTATTTAAAAAAAAATAGTGAGCCAGCCACTTTGTAAATTACATATCAATTATCTTCAATACTAAAAATCTCGGTCACGAAGGAGGTGCATAACTACACCAAGGTGGTTTGAATTAGCAAAATTCCAGAAGAATTAGCCTGAAATAATCGATATAAATAATACATAATATTTTGTATTTATATCGATTATTTTATTTTATTGTTCATTAAAAATTTATAAATGTATATTTTGAAAATATACATTTATAAATGTCTTATGATTGGCTGATTAAATTAGAAGGTAGATTTAGTCAGGGTTTGGTCGTTGTATCTTAATAAAACGAAATTTTGTTATAAGAAAATGTGTTATATTTTTAGCCGTCGTTTCGGCTTGAAATTCAAGCCTTCATCAGGCCTGTAAATCGAGGAGGCAGAGTTAATAGTAATTTGTGTACAGAAGAAATTAAAGAGGAAACATTATAGGAGAATGATTTATAAAATCCGTTCTCCATATTTTACAGCCCTGATGAAGGCTTTAATTTCAAGCCCAAACGTCAGCAAAAAGTAAATTTCTTATAAAAAAAATTATTTCGTTTAGAGCCTTCTGCTGCAATTCAGGAACATAAATATGCTTTAGGTCAGCCAGACAAACCTATGTAAAGTACTGTATAACATATCGTCTTAATTTTCGTACATGGCTACTGCGCTTGCGCGATCGCCACTGCCCATACGCGAAGCCAACGGGCACTTTTTTGTGGCACATACAGTATTCTTTTCATACATAGCCATGCCGCTGCGCCTGTGCGATTGCCAGCGGACACTTTTTCTGACACATACATTGTTCTTTTTCGTACAAGGCCACTGCGCATGCGTAAACGCCACTGCGAATGAGCGAACGCCACTGCGCATGTGTGAACACCAGCGGACTCTTTTTCGTGACACTTTTTTGTAACGTTTTTTTCCAGTTTAGTCAGCGCTAAGGCATATTTATGCTAAAATGTATTTTTATCAAGACATCACGACAATAACTGTCATTGACCTCCTCTCAACGCTGACTAAAAAATCACTTTTTAATTTCTAGCGGACCGATTTTTAATCATTTGTTAATTGAGCCTGTTTATTCTTTCCATATTTCATGACGATAAATTAAAACGTCTGATGGAAAAATGTTCTACTATTAAGAAAGCACTCCTAAATTAGCTTTTAAACATATGTACATGACTTGATATGTTCCAGTGCAGCGTTCTAATAGTAGACAAAAACTTATTCAATACAACTCATAAGCTTTGACATTTCGTCGATACAAATGCAAACTAACGAATAATGTGCAAATCAACACTTTTGAGAGTGGAAAAGCATTTATTCATAACTTTTTTTGGACAGTCAAATATTCGGCAGATTTGACCTTTTGATAGAGGAATACTTTCCCTTTAATAGAGTGAAGTCAGATTGAAGAATTTGCCGTAAATAAGTCCAGCAGAAATTAGTAAAGATTGACAATGAAAGATGCATTTTTTCATATTCGTTACTTTGCATTTGTATCGACGATTTAAGAGTTTATATAGGAGATGCCAGCACTGGAGGGACAAGGGACTTTGCCTCCTTTGTGGTTCGATGATGATGAGACGCTTCCTGGAATTACACACGGGATCTAAGGTCTTATATTCCTGAGGAGGCACTCAGGCGTAATCGCGCTATTGGTCTGCAGACAGACTTATTCACGTGACACGAACACCAATGGTGAGCGTACATGGAGTTCTCCGTATTTACAGTCCATTAGAGAAGTCATGAATAACCGAAGTTAGCGATGACTTGGGTATTCTCAAAGCTGTCGTACGTAGGCACTGTTTAAGCAGCAATGGATTTCTCTCATGAATGAATAGGAGCTATAATTATAAAATACATTCTAATAAATGAATAAAATGTATATTTGTTTAAATTATAACGTTGACTTTTACAAAGCACATATTTTCAAGACAGGTTACCACCCTTAAGCTGCACCTACATTCGACCCGTATTTCTCCCGATCCAATCCGATGTAGTCAAAGGTCGTCAGCAATGACCTCGTAGTGACATGAAAATGATTGACTAATTTAAGAAATACCACCCAATAAACATAGAAACCTCTAATGGAGCCAATCAGAGTTAAGAGGCCAATCAATCTTCCGGAAGTATATCAGTCCCGAAAAATAAATCTTAGTGTAATAGTTAATTTTTAACTATTACACTACGATAAGAGTAGCATTTTTATTAGAGAAGCATTAGTATTCATATTCTAAAATTATTTAAAAGAACCCACAGGGTGGAATTCTCAGTCCCGTATTGTTCCTGGTTTATACGGCTGATATCCCATCCCATCCCCAAACATCCATCCACATGTATGCTGATGACCCTGCAATCCTTACTGTCAACCAAAGTCCAATTATTTCTTCTAATTTCGTCCAAGAACACCTGTGTTTACTTCATCCATGGCTAAATGAATGGAGAATCAAAGTTAATGAAGAAAAATCTACCATAGCTATGCAACAATCACACTTCGTGAGTCAAGCTGCCCACCAATAACCCTCCAAAACATTATAATTCCGAAGAAATCGCAAGTTAAATACTTAGGACTGATACTAGACAAACGCTTAACTTGGAAGCCACACATAACACAGAAAAGACAGCAACTAACTGGACTTTTTATAAATATCCGCTCTTGAATTTCTGTCATTTTGGGAAAAAACACGCTTTTTGCTCTTTTTGACCGGATAGCTCAAAACCGAAAAAGCCAAAAAATAAATGTCGTTTATAGGGTTGTAAAGCATTACATTCCCTTCAAGAATATATATAACTTTACTATTTTATGTATTTTCCTTTAAACGTGAAAATAGTTTTAGTGTTCATCGTGATATCTGGCGACAACTGTCGAACAACGAACCTTTCAATTTCTCACCATTTCCAGTCAATGTATTGTCCAAAAAATACTCCATTATGTAAATATAGTGAGTACTGGGCGTATAAATAGCACAAAATATATAATTTTGGACCCACCAGTTATTCACACTCAATTAGATAATTTCTTGCCCATTATATTGGCAATGTTTTGCTAAGGCCATGTGAGTGCGTATATAACGTTTGAAAGAAAATACATAACATAGTAAAGTAATATATATTATTGAAGCAAAGTCATTGTAACTGAACCAGCAATATTATTGGAAATATGTATACTCATATTGTTGTAATAATCAATAATAATAAATAAAAAAATAAAATAAAAGAAAGGTTATAAGTAATGGAAGGTTATAAGCATTGGATAGTTATAAACATCTTTCCACGTAATTTAATAAACAAGGGAAACAAAAATGTGAATTGCCTTAAATTTTATTAGCATTCATTTTAAACAAAATGCATTGAAATCGGTTAAGATGTAGAGGCTGTTTGCCACCATTTTGCGTCGTCGGTCCGAAATCGGTCAAGAAACAAACAAGTTTGAACGGCCGCGACTCGGTGGCCATCAGATCGGATCGGGACCAATGTAGGCACCTCAATTGAGATGCATGTGTTTGTTTATTCCGACTGTCACACACTTATTAGCCAGGAAAGGGCTAATGCCATAAATGGAATAACATTATTATTAGAATGATCTATGTCAAATGTCAAGACATCAGTTTTGCTCGTAAAAAAGCTACAAGTATCATACTTATATATCTTATGAAGGGGAAGGTACCAATTGTTTTGTTTTTTTGCATAGAAATGCTTTCTGCAGACCTCACATGACGTTTAATTGAACGAAAGTCGCTATGGGAAATCTGGTATTACTAAATATAAGTGCCTCGTGAAAATAAGCTAAATCGGCTCGACAGAAGTCGGGGTTTAAACCCGACATAAATTATTAATTATGTCTCTTATATTGCAATGCAGGGCGCTATACAACACAAGATATTAATAATTGAATTGCCTTATAAAAAAAAAAGTCAAATCGGCCCATTAGGAGCATGGGTTCATGAAATCTTAATATTCTCGTTGGGGTCTTAATGCCTTTTACATTGGAACTCGACTAACAATACTAAAAATTAATAATGGAGGTTAGTATCTATACATATATAAAAATCACCTGTAAGTTTGTCTGTCTGTTTGTTCTTAATTAAAATCCACACCGTTTGACCAATTTGGACCAAACTTGGCACACATGTACTTCTAGATACGGGAAATCTCCTAGCTTACCTCAAAATCGTCTAGGCTTCACAGTTCGGGAGTAACGAATTCGAAACTGTCAAATATAGAAGAGTGACTTGTCAGAAATAGCCATTTTCTTTCCAGTGTTGCCTAGGTGGAGATTAGCAAGCCAACAAAACATTCTTCTTTTATTGCGAACACATTTTTTTTGGGAACAAAACTTTTCAGTTTAAACCATTGTATGTTTGCCTAAATTATAGCCTTATTTTCTCAGAATTTGGTCAAATATTATCATATAAGATCAATTTTCTTAATTTCTGATGAATATGTAGGTAGGACAACACTGTGCTTCCAAAGTTTGATCCATTGATTGATGTGTTTCCATAGTTGATTATTTTTATTTGCAAATTGCTTTTTATCACAAGCATTGGCTTTAAAAAAATACTATTTTTCAACATTAGCCCATAGATCTGCACAGAACTTTAATAATTTAAATACTTTTAGTTCTTTACCATATCACCTAAAATCATTTATATGTGACATACAAAAATTTTGTGTTTATCTAAATTAGAGCCTTATATTCTCAGAATTTAGACTAATATCATATATTAGTAAGTAATTTGAAGTATAAAGTTATTGGTCTGTTGACTTGCAGGTTCCCGTTTGTTTTCCATAATTGATTTTTTTTTTATTTGCAAATTGCATATTATCTCATGCATTTGCTTAACATAAACTATGTATTCAACATTAACACATGGATCTGTACAGAACTTTAATAATTTAAATACTTTTAGTTCTTTACCCTACCACCTAAAATCATCTATATGTAACGTACAAAAATGTTGTGTTTATCTAAATTATAACCTTATATTCTCAGATTTGGGATTAATATCATATATTAGTAAGTAATTTGAAATATTTAGTATTTGATCTGATGATTTGGAGTTTCCTGTTTGTTTTCCATAGTTGATTTTTTTTTATTTGCAAATTGCATTTTATCACATGCATTGGCTTAAAAAAATACTATTTCTTCAACCTTAGCCATAGATCTGCACAGAACTTTAATAATTTAAATACTTTTAGTTCTTTACCATATCACCTAAAATCATTTATATGTGACATACAAAAATTTTGTGTTTATCTAAATTAGAGCCTTATATTCTCAGAATTTGGACTAATATCATATATAAGTAAGTAATTTGAAGTATTAAGTTATTGATCTGTTTACTTGCAGGTTCCCGTTTGTTTTCCTTAGTTGATTTTTTTTTATTTGCAAATTGCATTTTATCACATGTATTTGCTTAATAAAAACTGTTTCCAACATGAACCCATAGAAGAACTTTAATTATTTAAATGCGTTTAGTTCTTTAACGTACAACCTAAAATCATCTATATGTGACTTGATGTTTAAACATTTGGGTCATTCCATGTCAAATCAACCCAAAAAAATAGGATTTGACACCCATGATCTCAGATTTTAATGAAACTTGGCATGTTCGTTCCTTTCATGGATATAAGTAAGAATTTAAAATAGTTTTGCTCAATCTCAAATAGTTTAAATTTATGCACTGCTAAAGTATTTGAAATTTTGCAGTTATCATCGATTGGACAAAGGAAGTGCACTTAGTTCTAGAATATAAATCATACCTATCGACCAATGTTGATGACATTTTTTATGACAATACTTCAATAAATATTGAAGCCAGAAAAAAAATAATATAAGCATAAAGTAATTACAAATGGTCCGAAAAAATTCTAAAGTGTTAAAATACATTTTTAAAAAAATAAATATGGCGTTCCACACTAAGTGGAATATCATCAAACAGTAAAAGTCCGACCCGCAGGAACTGCATCATCTTAGCGCGGTTCCGTTCATATCCCTAGTCTAATTTGGAAAGATTAAAATAGAAGCAGTTATTATTTTGGTTCCACCAGTCTTTTTTTTTAAAATTAATTATTATAATGGCGTGTCAACCCTTAAGGTCACTAACGCCATTCCTGTGAGTAGTAAAGTCTTGAAAGGTAATGATTTACAATCTTACCTGGAAGGGTCCGCTACACTAGAAACAGACCCGCTAGTGACAAGGTCTTGGAATCTTGGAAATCTATATTTCTAACAATAAATTGTTTTTGTAATTTTACTTAACAAGTTTTATTGTCAAATACATTATCCAACTATAAGCAATTAAAAAATAACAAGAAATAAAACAGACAAAAAGAACCATTGGAATAAACGAAATCAATTAATTTAAAGCTTTAAGCACTTTTTTCTCCGATTGACATCGCCTAATTAAAACGTTCTTCAGAACCTTTTTTTTAGAGCATTTAGTAAGCTTCCGAATGGTAATCTTCCGCTTCACAAGATTGTCAACGGTTTTCGAGATACTAACGAAATTATACAAAGTTACCAAAACTTTTTTTGTCTGTTAATAAAATATTTTATTCTATCCCTTCCTTTACTCTAAACGTAACAAAAATGTCAACATATTAGTGTTGATGAAACTCGAACATGCAGAAAATGTTTCAACTGTATCCCGTAATTCTAAGTACCAAAATCAAAGACAAAGAACCCTCCCTAGGAAGGACGCTAGGCAGTTGAAAAGCTATATATCTTGGAAATCCATATCCCTAACATTAAATTGTTTTTCTTATTTTTCTTAACCTGTTTTATTTTCAAATACATTATCCAACAATAAGCAATTAAAAAATAACAAGGAATAAAAATCAGACAAAAAGAACAGTTCGAATAAGCGAAATCAATTACTTTAAAGTTTTAAGCTCTTATTTCTCCGATTGACATCGCCTAATCAAAACTTTCATTAGAACATTTTTTTTAGAGCATTTAATAAGCTTTCTAATGGTATTCTTCAGTTTACCAAGATGTTCAACCTTTTTCGAGATATTAAGGAAAGTAAACAAAGTTACTAAAACTTTTTATGTCTGTTAATAAAATATTTTATTCTAACCCTTCCTTAACTCCAAACGTAACCAAAATTTCAACATATTAGTTTTGATGAAAGTAGAACATGCAGAAAATGTTTCAACTGAATCCCATGATTCTAAGTACCCAAACCAAAAACGGTATTCAAAAAATATTTTTCCAATTTTCTCAAAAACGGTTAAAGCTATCGCCTTGAAAATGGTTTCATTCGTTTTCCTAGCCCAGGAGTCATATAAAACGAGTACTTAGAAGCTTATGAACTCAAAAACGTAAGCGTTACGATTTTTTTTGCGCGAATTTCGCCCCAAACGCCATCTTCCAGTAGGCGGATTTTGCTGGTTAACGAACTTGACCTTTCAAATTGGACGAAGGATTTTTGTACCAAACTTCATCAAAATTGGACCATTCGTCTTCTATCTAGAGAGCGAACAGACAAATATATATATATATATATATATATACAAATTTGAACCACCGTTATTTTCGGTCTCTAGGGGTTCTGAAACGCGAAATTTTCTTGTCGGCACGTCCGGATTGTTTCATTGTATCAACCTTATAAGCGGGGTTCCTCCCTATGGGGGAGGGAGGAACCGCGCTAAAAGAAGATAATCACTGAAGTATTTTTTTTATTATTATTCTAAAAGGTATACACTATCATATGAAAAAATAAAATTTATGGTTTTTTCACTCTTTAATTTTTTTCCGTTAAAGACAAAAAATTGTTCAATTAAAATTTTAGCTAACAATATATTATTTTTTATAGTACAGCGATTTAATTTTAAAAACTATAAAAAATAACCCAAAGCTATTCAGAATGAGAACTACCTACATGTACAAAACATTCATTATTTCAGTGAAGGGTTTGCTGGGCAATATAAAATGAAATACAACTTAATTTTTATCACATGTAACTGCACACCACTAACTAACATTAACATTTGAAATATTAAGTTTTTGATCTGTTAACTTGCTGGTTTCAGTTTGTTTTCCATAGTTGAATTGTTGATTTGCGAATTGCATTTTATCACATGCATTTGCTTAATAAAAACTATGTCTTTAACAGTAACCCATGGACTGTCCGAACTTATAGCAGGCTTCATACGGAGAATGGTAGTGTTTGTCATTAAACTAGATGCAACATTAGCAAACTCTACTGAGTTTTTTACATTTTTAGTTTCAGATTTGCTCATAACTTCCATTAGAGACCAAGGATTTTACTATTTCTCCCACCCTATCTACTACACGTTTGTCATGAGCTGTAGTAAAATATTTCCACTAAAACCTTTTGTGACATTTTTCTGAAAGTATGTAAAGCAATCTTGAGATATATTTATCTTTAAACTGAGACGATGGATTATCACTGTAAATAATTTCATTTTGACAAATCATAATTTTTTATTATTATATGATATAATCTTATCAAAAGTGCGTATACAGAATTCATACCTTTATGTTTGGTATCAGAACAAATGAGAAAAGTAGTGCATTTGTTTTTGAAAAATAATGCTGCTGTAAATAATTGAACAGTTTCTCATGACCACAATCCTGATTGAATTTTGTTTTAACAATCGCAAGAATAAGCCATTGCAAGAACGGACGTTTTCTTTTCATTAATCAGTTTTTTATTATATTTGATTCAATAATATTCATTCTTTTTTTTTGTATTTCTTTCAATTAATTTATAATTTTGATATTGTAATTTGTTTCTTTTTCAATATTATTGTTACTATTTTTATTTGTATTATTATTATAGTTGTTATCATTACGCTATCATATTTCTCTATTTTAATATTATTATCATTATTATTATACTTTTAAAACTCAGAAAAAATTATAAAAAAAAGTATATTACTTTGATTGTAATGCAGGCAGTATTGGAAGGTGGAACCTGCAGAACCTAAATGAACTCCCACAGTATAGGGATACTATATTGTGGAACAAAAAAAAAAGAAAAAGCCATTCAATTTGTTCCTCATATAAATCCACAGCTTTTGAGCGATTTTGATACGGGGAGTGTCATAGGCTAGGTCAAAATCATCTGTCAGCTTTCTGTCTGTCTGTTTTTACCTTATACAAATCCACACCTTTTGACCGATGTTGACCAAACTTGGCACACAGGTAGGCCTTGCTACAGGAAGTGTCATAGGCAAGGTGAAAAAAATCTACCAGCTGTATGTTTGTTCCTTACAACTATATAATATAAAGATGGTGTAGCATGGCACACTGGGTAACAGCCAGTACATTATAAGTGAAATGCCCTTATTATGGGTAATGTCCGTCATTTGATATATGAGTTGAGAAGTATACAATATACATTACCCAAACATTTTGCCAACTTAAATACATATCGTTCAATTAACAACTGGGCATCTCTTTCAGAGTCGTTATTGAGACTTGCAAACACAACAAGCTTATATGTTCTGGGACCTAAATTAATTGCATAAGACCTGAATAAATAATTCTTAAAACAATTAATAACATAGTAGTACCATAAACAAACGTATATTAACAGAGTCTTTAAAATAATACAAATGTCTAACTCTAAGGAGATACCTACTGTAGTGAAAATAAATAATAATAAATAAAACAAGTCTACCATAAAGTCACAAACCTTGTTACTCAGACAAATACACGCGCATCGAATTAAAATAATCACATATATGAAAATAAAATAATAAGCAAATAAATAAATTAAAAATTCAATAAAAGCAGGCGACCCTCAACTTTACATCTGCTGAAGATTATGCAGGAACCCTTTAATACATGCAAGGAAATCCTTCTCTGCTAATGGGACTCCAACCTGCTTCTTGGCAGTAGCAACGATCCACACACCTTCCTCCTAATAGTACAGGACCCTACCACCCAAACCCACAACACGTCTCCTGGTGTATCGAATGCACATCGGTGTTCCCATTAACAGTGTGTGAGCCATCAAAATAGTTACATTACCCCTTTTTGCCACAATGTTATCAAGCCACCATCGCTGGTCATTAGCTCCCAGAACTGTCAGCATCTTGTCTCTATCAACCCCCCCCCCCGTTAAATATACCACTGCTGAACAGAGTGAGTGCCAGTCTCATTTCCAAGCAGAAGTATTTTATCAGAGTGTATATATATATATATATATATATATATATATATATATATATATATATATATATATATACATACACATATATATATTTATATATTCTTTTTTATCCTAGGAGGCATGGGGTCATTAAAGCAGTCTTTCTTTATTATAACATTTTATTTATTGGGGCCGACCTGTTTCGTGCGTCTTTTCTTCGCACCTCTTCAAGGGCACTTCTACAACAAAATATAATTTTTTTGAACATCCATACAAACCATTTTTCCATTATATTAAAGCTATCAATACGATCTATGAAATGTTCCACAAAATGCATTAAAACATTATCATTCTCCATTTAATGTTAACCCTGCCCTAAATATTGCAATAATTATAGCTAAATTATATATATTTTATAAAAGGTTTTGAGTCCTACCTTGCTAGGAAGTCCTCTCGTTACCATGTACTCCCTCTAGAGTCCTGTCTTTATCTGTCCTTCGTTGTTGTCCTAGTTAAGTCTACTCGTCAAATATTTTTTAATTTTTTTTTTTAAATTGTTTGGGTATTAATCTATTATTCCATAGAAAATTTGGTGTACATTTTTCAGAACAGTTCTTTTATTCACTGCTTTTTTCGAATTTTTTAAAATATAAATATTTTATTTTATTTTCTTTTATTTATTTCTTTGTTTAATATTTATTTATATTTATGTATATATATATATATATATATATATATATATATATAACCAGTCCCGTAACAGGCCACTAAGGGCCCAGAGGGGCAGATACTGTAGAAGTATCTGATTCTTGACCATACAGGCCACAGGTCAGTACTATGCTCCGGCCGCCTGATTTTTCCCTTTGCAGGTACCCATTAATTAATTAAAGGCTGGGTGAGCCTAGGGACGATCTGGGACCCCAAATCCAACCCCCCATCGATGACACTAGAAGAAAAAATCTTTAGTGCACGCTCGGGTTTTGAACCTGGGTCCTCCAGTTCATTAGTCGAGTGCTCTACTATTGAGCAAACCTCGCCCCTATATATATATATATATATATATATATATATATATATATATATATATATATATATAAATAGCGGTAAGGCTACCTGTGTAGAGAAATATTACCCGCATACGCGTATAATTTGAGCCTGCCCTAGTTTACACGGGAAACTTCAAGTTTCCGACAAAGTTTGTGCCATCTTTATCCTTTACCGGACTTAAATATTCAAAATGCCCCGTTAAATCTTCCCTTTAAGCCATAAGAGTGCTAATGGTTCTACACTCTGTTGCCATTCCGTTGTTAAACAATTAGCTTAACTAAGCGGCAACTTCACTTAGTCACTTAACCTAAATTGCCAAGTCCCTGAGGTGCTCTGTCCTTGCGTGGACTTATGCTTGACTTACACTTTGTCAAGTATTCCACCTCATTTACAACCAAAACTAACGTCAATTACGAACTAAGGCACTTTGGAAATTTGGCAAAAACAAACTTTTCGTCACGCAAAAGCTGTATTAAAGGAACAGCCTCAAAAATAAATATAAATGATTATAATATTTCTACTTTTATGGGAAATATAATTTTATGGTAGACCCATAGATGACGACAATAAACCGATAGGGACTAAAAGTTGTATACACACACACACACACACACACACACACACACATATATATATATTCATTTTCTCAAAACAAAATAAACAGAAATTGTTTGGAATAAAACAAAAAAAATAAAAAATATGAGAATTTTACTAATGCACACTAGAGCGGCCCTTAGCTATAGGGATTTTTTTTAAAGTCAAAATTTTGCTGCTCCCCAATTCTGTTCCAACCAACAAAAACACTAGCTCTGCCAAATTGTAGCGCAATCGGCCAACTGCTAGGCGACCGTCAAACGCTTTGAAATTTAAACAAATACTACGCAACGATTAATTCCATTAAAAAAGGATATACTGTTCTATTTCAATCCGTTTCTTATTGAAATTTATGTAGATACATCCAGGCTACCCAAGAAATCGTTCTAAATCATTCTGAATCATATATCTCAAAATTTAATTCTAAAAAGATCAAAGATAACATGAAAAAAGTAAAAAATAGTAGTTTTTTTAATAATACACATAACTTTTATAAGACAACCGCATTTAAATTAAAAACAAAAATTTCTGTAGAAACTAGGCATAATGAAAACAATAAAAAAATACAAATATTGAATATTATGTTTTTCTAAGGGAGGATATAGTAGCAGTCCGTTATTTATTCCGGCCGCCGGCAAAGATCTGCAAAACATATTGTTTCTCATTTTCAACTTTTGTGAGAATGTTATTGTAATCCTGCATGAGTATGACGCCCCTTTCAGCAGCGTCATAAACAAAAACGTCTCAAGTTTTTCAATTCCACTCTTGTAACCCAGATCATCCTTCAATTTTGAAGGGTTCTTGTCGAGGAAATCGGTACTGATTGGAAACCTCATGAAGAAATGTTTTGTATCAGGTGTTACAAAAGATGAAAAATCGATTTTTTTGAAGGAAGAAAAATCATTTTGTTGGAGTACGTTCCTCTTTAGTAGTTTTTTTTTTCTCCTTCCTCTTCTTCAGCATTGTCTGCTTCCAGCATAACTTGAGCTATATTTGCCTTAACCGCTGTTGGAACATTGTCATCAAATAAGGAAGGTCATCATCCATGGTTTCGGGAACTAAGTACCAGAGATGATTGGAAATTGTTTTTGCGGCAGCCTTACTGATTTCTGGATCAATATCCTGATAATGTATCAGTTGATGCATGAATAGAAAGTCATGATATGATTTTTCTTCAATTGGGTCTGATGATAGAAACTAGGCTCGAACGTGCCCTCGCGCAAGAAAAATACATGTTCTACTTAAAGATTTTTTCTCGCTATGAGATAACTAAAATTGATTTAGGATCAGGTACATTTTGAATGCATAAATCGCCTTTGCCATCCACCTAGCATGACTTACAGCTCATGGTACACGAAACGATACTCCTTTCTTCCTGTGCAAACGAGTGCGTTTTCCGGAAACTGGAACAGACTTGATTGTTTATCTTTTTATTCAACATTAACAAGAACACGACTAATTTCATTTCCATTACTAGTACTCAATTGCTCAAAAGTGATTAAAAAATAAAATAACTTAAAAAAAAATTATCTGAATTTTTTTTTTATTTTATTTGATTTTAACTTACTGCCTCTACTTGAGAAGAGTCATTGGCAGGTCAATGAATTATTTAAACTTGAAATTTTATAATTTTGCAGAAGTCAATTATTTTTTGTGTAATGTCGAGGTTGTCCATTAGTGCCTCTTTAAGGCTCTTCGGGATTCCGTGGGCTTCTCTTTCTTTATGGACAACAGGACAGTGGAGGAGAATATGTTCGACGGTTATGTTGTCCTGGCAAGTGTCGCATGTCGGTGGATGCAAGCCTTGTAGTAAGTGCGTGTGGGTCAATTTAATGTGCCCAATTCGCAGTCTTGTTAGCATCACTTCATTATTCCTGTTTTGCCGGTGTGAAATTGTCCATTGCTTTACATTAAATTCTCCTTAGGTGGTTATTTAGTTTTAACCAATCTTCAGACCACTGGAATATTAATTTATTCTTGACATAATATTTTATGTCCGTAGGAGGGGGGGGGGGCTTCTTCAATAAAAATTACTCCTTCAACCTGTTCTCGAGCTGAGTTTGCCTCCTCATCTGCCTTCTCGTTCAGACCAATATCGCGGTGAGAAGGGATCCAGATGAGAGCAAGTGTCTTATTTGGCATTTGATAAATGGTTTCTTCTATTTTTTGGGCTATTGGGTTCTTTGAGGTTCTGTCTTCAATCGATTTTAATGAACTCATCGAGTCCGTTAAGATTGAAATTTCAGATTTTTCTGAGTATTTGACTAATTGTAGTGCCTGCCAAATAGCAAAAGCTTCACCGGTAAATATACTATTGGCTCCATGGAGATTGTACTGAAAAATTATTTTCGGAAGAAAATGTTATTATTTCAAGGTCTTTGCGGGTCGCCTCGGAGTTGTTCGATTTAGCTAAAATTTTAATTAGGGTCAGTAAAGTAGTAATACTTTGTATTAAACTACACTTTATTTTGTTGTTTTTCCTACATGTTTCGTGCTTTTAATTCCTTCACCAAGTCGTGCCCCTGATGAGTTGGAAAAGGAAATAAAAGCACGAAATATGTAGGGCGTCTAAGCCTTCAAAGAACAAAACTTTATTAAGAAAAAAAAATACATATATATATATATATATATATATATATATATATATATACAACTTTTAACCCTCGTTATCTATGGGTTTTTGAAACGTGAACTTACCTAGTTGGCACTTACGAATTACGTCATGAGGTCAGCCTCATGCAGTTTCCTCCTATGGAGGGAGCAAGGAAACGCGCTAAAATAGAGTGTTACTATACTACAACAAAAAAAAAAAAAAACAATTTGCTGTACAATCTCATTATATGCATTATATTAAGTTGAATAAAAAGTAAAAAGTACTTAGAATTGGTCATAAATCAACTGGAGACAGTGTCGTAGAGCTATTACCAGAGAGAGGGAAATGAGATGTGAAATTCAAACCCGTGTCAAGGAAAAGTGGATTCCCCATCCAATTATAAATGTTTACTGTACCAACTTTGAAACTACAATCTCATCTCATAAGACCTTTGACTGTCAGCTATATTCGGTGTCCTATTTAAAAGGGCTTATTACTATATGCAAAAATTTCCTAAAATTTCCGTGGAGTATAAAAAGGAAATTTATTCAAACGTAAATTAATCATTTGTTTGTTGGAAGGAGCAAATAGATTTTTTTTTTCATTAATGTGTTTAATAGATGGAAAGGATACGAATATAAATGAACAATATTAAAATCGAAAAGTATAGGTGATAGTAGTTTTTTTTTTTAAATATTATTAGTATAAATTCGAAATAAGGTTATTCTTTTGACTATAGTCTAATAATTAGAGAAAACATCATATAGCCTGTTTGAATCTTACACAATTTTCAAGTATGAGTAGAAAAAAATGAAAAAAAAACTAACTTTCTTAACTAAAAAAAAATTGTTAACGCATTGATTTAAAGTAAATTCCCGTTGAATACAATGTTAATAATTCATTTACTTATAAACATATTTATACATTTGTTTCATTAGATTTGTCTCTGGAAAAAAGTAATTAATTTATTTTTTATTTTTTTAGGAGCTGCTTTTAATAAAAAATCTAAAAAAAAAAATCATTGCGAGTATAATGGACTCATCTTTTTCTGGATAATCGATTTTTATTTTTTGGAATCTATCGTTTTTACACAGCTAATTGACGCTATACGCAGTAGTATCCTTAGTTTGGACGTGGGTATTGTACGGGAAGGTTCCTGTTAGTACAAGTAGGCTGTGTTTTTAGTTTCGTGAGTTTTGTAGCTCATAAGAGGCATGTAGATGGTAACAAATTTAGAGCTTATATAAATAAATTTAATTGACTTCGTTAATTTTCTTTTATTCAATTTACTTTGATATAAGCTCTTTATGTTGTTTCTGTATTTATTTATGATAGTTTAAAACAAATTCTTTAAGAATATGGCAACTAACTGCATTATTAAGCAATGATCTGAGTTATAGAGCTGCAGCGTGAAGGCTTATTTTTTTAAATAATTATCAGGCATATGTGTGAGCTATCTCCAGAAACGTTTTTTTTTTTTTAGATGAAAATATAGATTTTGTTTGAGGACACTACATCCACGTTGTACATAAGGACAATTCACAAGAAGAATTCAACAATGAAACGGAGTATGAATTAGAGAAAACAATAAAATAAGAGAAGACCGGCGCTAATTGCCAAGATTTCTGTCGATGCGCCGTAAAAAAAAAAAAAAAAAAAAAAAAAAAAAAAAAAAAAAATAAGAGAAGACATTATGTTGGCAGGTATGACAAACAACACATCTTTATGGAATGATGTCTGGACAATCTTCAAGCTCCAATTCGTTTTCTCAAAATTGAAGCTTGAAAATTGTCCAGACATCATTCCATAAAGATGTGTTGTTTGTCATACCTGCCAACCTAATGTTTTCTCTCTAAGCCGGAAGTTGTTTTTCTGCGGTATCTTATTAAAAATAAGGGAGGAATGCGGACGAATTTAGTGATTTAAAATCTATATAAGGGAGAGGCGATACAAGGTAACAGCTCAAATATCGAATGGGAAATAATTTTGGAACCTGATTGCCCACGCAGAGATTCGTTATCTTACATCGTTATATGTTAATAAGATTTGAAAGACGTAATACCAATTCTTTTTATATATTCCTTAACCTTGCTGTATTTAAAGAAATAAATTAATTTATGAAATGTATCAAATTTCTGAGGCATAGAATCATGCTGTCAACACATAATTTCTACCCTCCCTGACGGTCAAATTGAAACTCATTCCGGTGAAATGTGGCTATGAGGTTGCACTGAAGACAGAATTTGTGTAAACATTTTTAAATATTAAATTATCCAACTTACACATCATAATTACACAACATTATAATACATATATATATATATATAACGTAATATTACCCTTTAATGGTGTGTAATTCTGATGTGTAAGTTGGATGAATTAATATTTAAAGATTTGTGTGTTGCTATTGAGATTGTACTGATGAAAGACTATTATTCACTTCATTAGTGGCTTATTGTATAGCAACTTATGTTTATATTAACGAAGCTTTTTTTAAATATCTATCTTATATGCGCTATTTTAAGTATGTCATAGCGTACAGGTCATAATTTGTGCAGTGCGTTTCTATTGCTCATGTAGTTCTGTATTCATTCCTCATATTGGCTCCCATCTTTGAGTGTTTTGGCCAAAATGAATGTAAATCATAGTTGAATTTCTGTAAATATTCTGCAGTATATGCGTTATAAATGAGTGATAGTATGCATTGTGAATAAACAGCATATTTAATAAATTTGAAATCTGATATTAAATGTCTCTGGGCTTGAGTTGATCTTGTGTACATTCCTGAAAAAAACCGACAAGAGGAGAATGTATACTTTTTTTTTTAACAAGGAAAAATTTGATTCCAATTGCATAATACAATAATATCTTAGTTGAGTTCCCTGGGGGTCTCGAGAAAAAACAAGAACCCAGAAAGCCTACTTGGATTCAAGACCTCACACTCTCCTGTTTATTTGAGCTCGGAGCCCTTATTGACTCCAACTCCCCTGGGAAGAAGTCCGGGCTAGAGGAAATTTCCTTGGAGTTTCCCAGGCATTTCATGTGTGGATGGAGGTAAGCCTGTCTGTCTAAAGTGGCTTTTCCGTATGGGCGCTTCTGTTTTCTTTCAGTCGACTCATGTGTAAATATGAGTTTCCCATCGTCGCCTTTTTCCGATCCATAAGCCATTCCCTGTTTATTCGGATTATACTAAAATATCTCAAAATTCCCATTTAGACAACATAAAACGGGTTCAAGAAGAAATTGTGTTTTATTGTGTGCTCTGGGGAATGTTATCTTGTAAATTGGAACAAAATTCAAATACCATTTTCATCCCCTCTTCGAATAAACAAATACAGTTAAAGAACCATACAGAAAAACTACACCACTATTTGTATTTTGGGTTTATTTTTTTCCTTACGAAGGAAAACGTTTCATGGTGTTTACTGCCTTCTGATTCTTTTAAATGATTTCTTTTTAAAGACAAAAGAGTTGAAGACATTTAAAAAAAATAAATAATCTTCAATTATAACAACTTCAGTTACAGACTATCTTATAGCTCCAATATAGATCTTATTAAAATGTATCTAAACCCTCATAAGTCTCTGACCTTTTGCCACAGTTCTCTATTTCCTACCTGTAGTAACCCTATAGAGAGGGAGTTTATTCTGCATGTCCCATGCTTTGCATATAACATACATTTTTTTTATATATATTACATTTCGTTTTAAATATATAGATTTTATATAAACAATTTTTACACTTTATGTACAGTTATATATATATATATATATATCAAAATATTGAGAGGCATCATATTTTTAACCTAGTATGTATCTGGTATAGTCTAAATCTTATATCGAATGTCATTCTAGTAGAATACAATTTACAGAAATTCCCTCTAGCATTAGTCTAAATTTAATATGAAAGAGCAAAGAAAAACTTTGCAAAAACAAAGCATATAGTAAATATAAATATAAGATATGAATATAAAATGTAAATATAAAATATAAATATTATAAATAAATACAAAATATAAATATAAAAATAAAATAAATAAATATAATATATTCATACATATATACACATACATACCTACATACATACACACACACATACATATATACATATATATACACACAAATATATATATATATATATATAAACACACACACACACATATATATATATATATATATATATATATATATATATATATATATATATATATATATATATAAATACACACACACACACACACATACATATCTTTTGCCACAGTTCCTCCTACTTCTTAATAGCTTATACTCATTTTAATTAGACTTTATTCAGTTCCATAACTTTGCTTTTCAATTATACAGAGCATTATCCATTTTCATCGGCCCCATATTTTTCGTTTAGAATATTTGGGGCAAAAAACCTCGCGGCCGTCAGCGCCCTGCCAAGTAAACTTGTCACATAAATAACTATTCCATGCAATTAGGTTAAGGTACGCTATGCTTAAATAGTATTCGTGTCAGAATATTTTTTTCCTTCATAATTTTCTTTCCGGATCACACCATATTTATAAATGGTGTAATGGACATATTTTTTCATGGTCCTCCGGGCAGGACAAATTATATTTATTGTTTAAATGCTGGATATGAGCCATTAATAACCTATAGTTGTTATTGTGTCTCAGATTTTTTCCTATCTGCAAGTACCTTGGATAATACTGTTTAACGGCTTCAGAAAAATCTTCTTTTTTTTTTTTTTTTTTAATTTTTGTACTCGCTTTGAAATATAAACGGCGAACCATGGGGTTAACATGGTTGTAAATATATTTAATTAATAAATGTAAATTAAAACTTTAACCCCTAACGTCAAAACGTTTGTGGAAACATAAATGTACGCTGCATCAAAATTCTATCCTATGAATAGTAAAAATTACTTATGAAACGCTCTGGATCACGTCACGTATTTTTTTTTCACTTTTTTACTTCCACTGTATAAATAATAGATAATATTTATATGAAATCTCGACCTATAATAAATCAAAAAAATGGTGACTCGTATTTTACACAAGTTGGAGAGAATTTCACTGAACGCCGGCCAATATTTTAGTACGGGAAGAAGTCGAAGGCAGTAATTGGGCAAGTGCCAAAAACAAGAAGAATGGCTGGAGATTTATTTTGTTTTCATCTTCCATTATCGAGAGCCTCTTTGTTTTCTTTGTAACACATTAAGAAAACTCTAGGTACATTCCCTGTTAATACATCTAATCGATTAGACAGAGAGGTTGAAAGTGGCAGAAAATACCGCTGCTAAGTGCTATGGATTTGCTAAAGCGTTCAAGAATTTCCATGAAGATAAATATTTGATATTGGATTATTCTGATAAGATAACTTCATTTATGTTATGGTAATTATGATTTCCCATCCAAGCCATTAAAAAAAAATAAAAATAAATAAAAAAACTGAAACAATTGTTGTATTTTGATATCATTAAAATTGAATCTCTACTGCATTTTTAATTTGTGACAATTATATTGTATTTAAAAGAATATATATTTCATTTATTTATTGTTACTGTGCAGTCACTTTATGCCGCCTAAGGGTGCGTTTACATCTGACACTTCTTGCAGGGAATATATGTTAGGTGTCGGATAGATATTTATCATAATTATAATATCCGAAACATGACATATATTTTCTGCAGAGAGAGTCAGATGTAAACGCACCCTCATTGCTCGCGATAGAAATATATATCTCAGACAAAAATTGTTCGTTGTTTACATTAGTTAAAATTTCAGTCTGACATAAATTTCTTTCAATAACTATTAGAGGGGTCTCCCGTAGTCTAGTGGCTAGCGCGCTGGATTCATAAGTGGGAGATGGTGGGTTCGATTCCCACCTCCGGCAGGGATTTTCTCATCTCAAGGCTCGCTGGGAAAATTCCTCGCTGCACCCTGGATGTCGGCGCTAATGACCTAGAAGTAGATGCGCCGTAAAAAAAAAAAAAAAAAAAAAAAAAAAAATAACTATTAGATGTAAACGTACCCTAAGGATTGGCTGTATACGACTGCCTCACAATGCAAAACGTACGGATTTATATATATATATATATATATATATATATATATATATATATATATATATATATATATAGCACCCTGGATGTCGGCGCTAATGACCTAGAAGTAGATGCGCCGTAAAATATATATATATATATATATATATATATATATATATATATGTATATATACGCGTATCTGTGGCATTGACGAGAATACGAATAGGGCAAACTAACGAAACGCATATTTATATTCTTACAGGTCTCAAACTTCCAACCTTGTCATTTATTTCATTAAGAGCACATTGCATAACCACACTAGGAAAGAGAAAAATATTACAGACACAATATTACAGAAGAAACACTTAGAACTGTCAATAACTGGCACACAAATACCCCAGACCGTATCGAATAAATGAACATAGAGGTACAATAAGCTTTTAAACGTATTTTGATGCTTCGCTTCATTGACATTAAATAGAGTAACATCTTACAGATTGGAAATATCCTACACACGTGTAATGCAAAAGTGCAAAGAAGAAAGTAGTTCTATTGTATATACAAGAAGCCACGTGGAGAAAATCATTCATATTCATGTAGCCATTAGCTCAATTAGTTTACTGAAGTTTAAGCCTTCTGTTTGTGATTCTAAAATCAATCTATGTTTAGATGAAATAGAATTTTCAGATTTAATGGCACAAATTAACAAGCATTGTTTGTCAACAAGGCAAAAATGTTTATACTTTATTATAATTATTAAAAAGGCCATTCAGTATCAAATAGAGAGGAACAAAGCACATATTAAATTACTTAAATCTTGAAATTCTGTCATGCGGCTCACTAGATAAACCTCTCTGGCTTTAAACCATTTCGTTATTAATACAACACTAGCAAAATATAATAAAAATGATCACATTTAAATTAATTTATAAAAATAAGTATGAAGCCATTACCGTTGAAAATCTTGGTTCTAAATCAGATGAGGGCGTGGGAGCCGCCGCTGTAATAGGAGAACAAATTATAAGCAAGATAATAAGTAGTATTTGTAGCATTTTTTCAGCTGAACTTTTCGGCATCCTCGTCGGTCTAAACAACATAACCGAGACCGATAATAGAGACTTTATAATATTTACTGACTCAGTAAGCACACTCGAAGCACTTACAGACAGATACACGACCCAACGACTCCTTACACAAATTAACAAGTCACAGAATCTGAACAGAAACATTACTATGTACTGGTTACCGGGCCATGAAGGGATCGGGAAATGCTCCACAGCAGATTGTTACGCCAAAAATGCAGTGATTACTTGTGACGCTCAACTAATAACAGAAAAAGACCGGATGAAAACTATACAAATCAACGATATTGGAACAGGGAACTACTCATGGACTCAACTAACTGACAATAAACTACGAATAATTAAAAATATGGTCGAGGAATGGCCATCCAGTCACCGAGAACAACGTTTTTTTTTTTTTTTTTTTTTTTTTTTTTTTTTTTTTTTTTTTTTTTAATTCTCAACGAGAAGAGTATAGTGAAATTACTAATGACATGGTAACAGGTATAGACAAACAGTAAGAGAAGTAGAGGCCCTAAACATTCTAGATGCGAGAAAGAAGCGTGGGAAGTTGGAGAAAGGCATCTTTATATTCAGGAGATGTAGAATCTAACGTCGATACCTATTTACCAACCACCGCTACAATATCCTTTCTCAGTCTCTTATTTCCTATCCTATTTCTTAGTAGAACGTTTGCAAGTTTTCTTTATAGTTTTTTTTTTTTTTTTTTTTTTTTTTTAACTTTTCGACTTTCCAATTCTTGCTTCTAATTCCCTCCAAGAAAACCTGTGCCTACTTCAACCATGGCTAAATAAATGGAGAATCAAAGTAAATGCAGAAAAATCTAGCCATACAACTTTCACACTTCGTAAGTCAAGCTGCCCTCCAAAACATTATAATCCCGCAGAAATCGCAAGTATAATACTTAGGCCTGATACTAGACAAACGCTTAACTTGGAAGCCACACATAACTCAGAAAAGACAGGAACTAAACAGACGTTTTAGACTTTTATCACGCTTATTGGACAAACGCTCAAAACTATCATTGACTAACAAACGACTTATATACAATACCATACTCCGACCAATATGGACTTATGGACTAGAACTATGGGGTTCCACTAAACCTTCCAATTCCTACAGAATACAAACAATACAATCCAAAATCCTTCGAAAAATATCCAATGCTCCTTACTATGTCTCGAACCTAACCCTCCATAATGACTTCAATATCCCCTTTATCCAATCCCTGGCCAAATCAGTCTATCAGAAGTTCCATTCCAATCTCCCAGGCCATCCAAATCCTTTGATAAATTCTCTATCCTCGTTCCAAAATCCACAAAATCCCCATAGAAGGCTGAAGCGGAGGTGGCCTAGAGACAATTTGCTTTAACATCTGCAGTGCACAAAGTGTCTTATATTTTCATTTAAAATTCTTTACAGTTGTTTCATTATTATTTTATATTATCTTTTTATTTATTTATTTATTTTTTCTTTAATGCATTACTATTGTGGGTTTTGTAATTGTTCTTATTCCCACATCAAGCCTCACAATGTCATTAAAACTGAACCAGCAATATTACTAGAAATATGTTAACTCAAATTGTTGTAATAATCAATAATAATAAAAAAAACAAAAAAAAAAAACTTTTCGACATTGAAATGTCGTATGGCTGTGGGGGTCTACTATGCATATGTGTAATAGTAGTGACGTAGTCGGTAACGCGACCCGAAAGTGATTTCAGCATGATATTACCGCGGGAAGATTTTTAGGAGGTGCAAAAATATCTGAATGTTGTTAAAAGAATTGAAGCAGTAGAAAGTGTGAGTAATCGGGAAGCAATTAGTATGTTTTGGAATTAGCAAAATTTCAAGGAAACCTTTTCATTTGCTGCCTGTATGCATTGATGTTATTGTGATCTATTTGAAGCATGGTTCTCTCAAATAAGAGGGCTTATTTAATTATAATATATTCAGTGGATTGATTTGGCCTTTTCCGTGGCATTTTTTTTAAATTGAAATATCATAAAGCTGGCAGGCACCCGTGACGAAACGTGTAACGGAAGTGCAGACTTCGGTCACGTGACCAGAAAGTGCCTGCAGCACCAAATTATCACGGAACATTGAATTCGAAATTTAGTGGGAATTTATTTTTAATCATTGCTGAGTATTAAAGACGTAAAAGAGTAATGTAACTTAATGAGTATAATTGTACAATTTATTACAATAACTGGTTTTTATTTACTTTCCAAATGACATTTTTATGATCAAAACGGTTTACATTTAGAGGAATCATTTTTTAATACAATATCTCGGAAGGACAATCTTCATTATGGATTTTCTCAAAGATAATTAGTAATTTCAACCCTAGTTTGCAAAACTCTTTTCACATATATTGTAAAATTTAATTTATATATATATATATATATATATATATATATATATATAAAACGAAAATAAGGTAATTGTAGAAAGTTTTAAATTCTGTTCCAAAGATCTTAAATGCGAATAAATTCCTGACTAAAACGATTTTACCCAGTTTTTATTTTTAATATTAAATGAAGTGATTTATTCACGCTGCGATAAAAACTGCGTCTTCAATAAACATATTTGAAAATAATTACAAATGGGCAGACACTTTTGTGGGGTTCAATTATCAGGAAACATAAAAATAAATGTTGGCTATGAGAGACTGCAATACACTGCGCTTAACCGTGAGAGTGTATGAGAGAACCGCGCAGTTGTAGTTATTCTCTAAGCTCTCATTGGTTCTTGCTCACATGATCTTGTACAGCTGTTCCGGTTTAAATGGTAGCGCGAATAAAACTCTCATTTAATATTAGAATAAAAACAATTAATTAACGACTTAATGTACTGATTTTTTATGTTCTTCTAGCCGATCCTAACTATTACTTGATTTATTATCGTAATGTACCACTTCTGACAATAATTCAATAAACCAAATTGCAAACTTTTAGGAACAGTTCACTTTCTTATTTATTTAATGGCCATTAGGAAGTTGAGACCCACAGTTATGCAATGCGAAGTGAGATCCACAATTGTTGACTTGGTTTGCATATGTTCAATTAAAAATCGAATTTTTCAAAATTCAATCCTAGCTATAGTCCAAAATCAGAGGCCAGGGCAATCGAAACCATCAATGCAACTACTCGTATTGCAGAATCCAAGCTATAGTCCAAAATCAGAGGCCAGGGCAATCGAAACCATCAATGCAACTACTCGTATTGCAGAATCCAAGCTATAGTCCAAAATCAGAGGCCAGGGCAATCGAAACCATCAATGCAACTACTCGTATTGCAGAATCCAAGCTATAGTCCAAAATCAGAGGCCAGGGCAATCGAAACCATCAATGCAACTACTCGTATTGCAGAATCCAAGCTATAGTCCAAAATCAGAGGCCAGGGCAATCGAAACCATCAATGCAACTACTCGTATTGCAGAATCCAAGCTATAGTCCAAAATCAGAGGCCAGGGCAATCGAAACCATCAATGCAACTACTCGTATTGCAGAATCCTAGCTATAGTCCAAAATCAGAGGCCAGGGCAATCGAAACCATCAATGCAACTACTCGTATTGCAGAATCCAAGCTATAGTCCAAAATCAGAGGCAAGGGCAATCGAAACCATCAATGCAACTACTCGTATTGCAGAATCCTAGCTATAGTCCAAAATCAGAGGCCAGGGCAATCGAAACCATCAATGCAACTACTCGTATTGCAGAATTATTCAATTATTTTGTTATCATCTATTCTCCTCACTGAGCAAATACTAACGACTGGACAAATTAAATGCATTATTTATTTGGTAGTTTTTGTTGTAATGAAACATTACAGAAAATATACCTGGATAAAAGAGAGAACATTAAAACACAGCACTGATTTTTTAACAAAAACAATCTGAGAAATAGTTTAACATGTTTGCCCTAAACAAAATAAATTATCATGCTGACGGTCATTTTGGATTATTTTTCAAAACTAACTTAAAGAGTAGGGAGAATGTGTGGAGGAGAGAGATACATGGAAAGGGAGTGAGGGAGAAGGATGGAAAGGGGGTGAGGGAGAGGGATGGAGAGGAAGTGAGTACGAGTAGGAAGACGTAGAGTGATGTTAGGGGCTTTGGTGTCCCTTATTGGTTGTCGGCAGCCCCCTTCCTCCAATGGCTGCATGTCCTTTTTGAAAGCTGCTTCTCTTTCTTCTAAAATTGATTTTGCAACTCTGACGTCGACTCTTTCCAATTTTCCTCCTTTTTTTCCAGTGGTCTTTTTGAGCCTGTGTAAGTATCAAAAGCCAAAGTTTTCCCAATTGAAGTAAAAAAAAAAGAAAAAAAAAGATACCTCGTCCTTTTCCTCTGTTCAGTAACTTTTCAGGAGTTGTTTGACTTGAGAGTAAAATAACAAATACTAATGCACTTCTTCAAAAGATTCTTGTTTCCTTGAAAACTTCATAGAAAAAAAAAATGTCCGTTTGAAATGATTTGATATTTGTGATACACTGAATAAAAAGTATTTAAAAAGGATGTAAAGGCCCAGGTCCATCATGCTTCTTTGTATATCCATCAGAAAGGTTAAATAAAAAGTAATTTATATAGCCACACGAGATTCCTCTCAGTACCTTTTTTTGAGCCAAGTAACATAAGGAGCGATAAATTACAGACTCCAATCGTTTAAAATAGTACTATATGTTTTCATTGAGAGGAGATCGTTCCTAAAACTCTATTATGCCTGCAATATAGCCCTTCATACCTGCCTCCCTTCTGATAACACAAAATTTTATGACATCTAACTTTACGACGCCGCTCTTTCATTCATCCTTTACCCCCCCCCCTCCCCCCCAAACTCCTTTCCCCTAAGTTTCCTTGTATCAATAGTCAGAAATAATCCCGCATCTGTGAGGCATAGTTTTCAATTTTCTCATTGGTTAGCTCATCTTGCTATTCGTGTATCTGTTCCCATGTACCTCTAATCTAAGCTCTCCTTTAGCATATTGTTTTTCTAGCTATATATTATGTTTTTTATGTTTTTTTTCATATATATATACTAGCTGAATGCCCGTGCTTTGTCACGCCAGATAAGTAGTTTTTTATTGCGTTAAATAATGCATCATCAAAATTAACGGTACTATATAATTTTTTGGAGTTTAATGTAGCAATGTTCCTGTCATACTATATGTTACAAGTCAATTGATAAGTAATCAAAGTATAATGTTTCTTGACACTGGGGTGCTCCGGACCAGTGTCAAGAAACAGATAACCTAGAGATAACCCGTTATCTATAGGCTACCCAAGGGCGTTTATAAGGGGGGGGGCTGAGGGGCTGCAGCGCCCACTGCCGAAATTTTTATTTCATCGGTAAAAATGAGTCATAAAACCCTGAAAATAAGGTATTTTAAATAAGATCTCTTAGTTCAGAAAAAATATTCTTTTTGTTGGTGTAATAGTGTTTTAGTTGGCTAACTAGCCTAAGCTCTATATTGTTACTATTTCATAAACCGGAAATGCTCCCTCCTCCGAACTTATTTCGTATATACTCCCATGAGGTAACAGCGGCGTAACCAATACAGGTTAAATTTCGTTGTCAATAATAAATGTACGTTACAATTTAAAATTTTATTTTTCTCAGATATTATTTTGAAACACCCATTATATTTGCGAGCATTACTAAGAAGTGTTCTGAGTGGGAATGCTGATGGGTGAAAAGGCTGTGCAAGGGTTCGGGATATTATTACCTCGGATGTACCATCACCAGGTATAGCGTAAACTCAATGGGGGACAAGTTGAAAGGAACTGCAATTAAAATGGTGATTTTGTCCCTCATAGCGTCCTCATAGAGGGACAGTTTATTTCTAGTAATTCCAGGACTGCCATCATAGTTCCAATTAACCGCAATTAAAAATAATACTATGAAATAGATACTGTATCTATTGTATCTAAGATACAATACGGTAACAGCTGTTCTGTTATCGTCCTAGCAACGCATTCTACAAGGGCGAGCATGCTCTAACCAACTAAAACTTTAAACCCCTCTAAAAATTATTAAAAATTCGAATATCAAAATATCCTTTCTTAGCGAGTGACTGCGTTCTATAGAGAGTGTCCAGTTTGGGCTGGGCGATGATAGGTGAGTGAGTGAGTGGTATTTGACAAATATATAGTAACTAGCTGAATACCCGTGCTTCACCACGGCCTATAAGTATTTTTTATATTGATTTAAATAAGATATGATCAAAATTAACGCTACTACATAATTTTGTACAGCTTTTTATTGCACGGACTTTAAAGCTACCCAGGAAGTACCATGTAGAGGTAACCGTACCGGTGGAGAGTAAAAAAAAAAAAACGCTTAAAAAGTTAGGTAAACAGAGACAAATACACGTTGAAAAGCATAAAACTAACAAATTTGAGGTTTTTAGCACTTATCTCTTCGATTGACATCGCTAGTTCCAAACTATTGCAAAAGTACAATTCTTAATTTATCCATAACTAGCTGAATACCCGTGCTTCGTCACGGCCGATAAGTATTATTTATATTGAGTTAAATAAGATATGATCAAAATTAACGCTACTACATAATTTTGTACAGCTTTTTATTGCACGGACTTTAAAGCTACCCAGGAAACACCATGTGGAGGTAACCATTTCCGCAAAAAAAAATACAACAACCGCTTGAAAAGTTAAGTAAAAAGAGACAAATACACAGTGAAAAGCATAAACTAACAAATTTAAAGTTCTAAGCACTTACCTCTTCGATTGACATCGCCCCACCGAATATTACAACAAAATCTTATTTGTAGAGAATTTAGTAACCTTTCGAATAGCCGCCTTCCACTTACTACGAGTTCCCAACCGTTTTCGAGATATTTTAGAAAATATACTGAGATCCGAAAACTTTGTATCACCATTCATACATTTTTTTCCCCATATACTTCGTTTCTGAATACCCAAACAGAAAATGAGCTTTGAAAGGCATTTCTATCAATTTCTCTGGTAAATGGCTACAGAACTCGCTTAAAAAATGGTTTCATTCTTTTTCCTACGTTAAGGAATCTCTCGCACAAATTTCGCTCCAAAAACCATGTTCCAGTAAACGGATTCAACTGGTTAATGAGGGACGTAAACTCTATGAGGGACAAAATCACATTTTATTTCTAGTAATTCAAGGACTGCCATCATAGTGGAAATTAACCTCAATTAAAAATAATACTATGAAATAGATAATGTACTGTAACAGCTGTTCTGTTATCGTCCTAGCAACGCTTGCTGCCTAGGCTTGGCTGCTCTAACCAACTAAAACTTTAAACCCCTCTAAAAATACTTAAAAATTCGAATATCAAAAAATCCTCTCTTAGTGAGTGCCTACGTTATATAGGGAGTGTCCATGCAAAATTTCAAAATTTTCTGTCGAGCGGTATGGGCTGGGGGATGATAGGTCAGTGAGTCAGTGAGTGAGTGGTATTTGACAAATATATAGTAAATATATATATATATATATATATATATATATATATATATATATATATATATATATATACATGTATGTATATGTTAGTATTAAATCTGTCCTGCTTGTTTTTACAGCCCTGATGAAGCCTTGAATCTCAAGCCGAAACGTCGGCATCAATAAAACCATTTTCTTTTGTAAAATGTTGTTTTTATTAAAAAGCAATGATCGAACCCCGACAATCCCTACCTACCTTCGTACTATATGTTTTTCGTCATATTTTACTTAAGGAAAATAGTACATCAGATATCTGGACATTAGGACACACAACTTTGGAAAAATAACTTACCGTACCGGCATGGTTTGATATCATTTCAGTAAGTAATTTTATCAATACGTTTTTGTTGAAAGTTAAATTTCCTATTGCTGAATTCTATCCCATATAAAGTAATATAGCAAATTAATAAATATCTAATCATTCTTGTACAGTATAGTAAGGGAAACTAATCAATATCTCGGATAATGCCATCGAAACAAATCCCTTATTTCCAAAAATAATAAGGTTTCTGTTTTTTTATGACCGGAAAATTAAATTTGAACTAAAATATATGGACAACTATCCCAATGGAGTTGCTAAATGTCTCAGGGGTATTTTCAAAAAATACGCTATTTACATCTGCGGCTAGGCCAATTAGAAACTATTTTATCATTAAATAATTGCATGGCTAAATCAATTTGAGAAAGAATTGTTACAGTCCAGTCAACGAATGCTTAAAAACAGCCATAGATGGAAATTTTTGTAACACAATTTTGGACTTTGTAACTTTGTTTGGTCTGGACAGGAGGTGAACATATCAAAAGTCCTCGCCCGTAGCCTTTGTGCCGGGGGGAGGGGGGTTTAGAAGGTCCCATTTATCGGGTTTTCACGTATATCGATAAACGATAAACCCAAAAAATAAATGTCGTTTATAGGGTTGTGGAGCATTATATTCCCTTCAAGAATGTGTACAACTTTACTATTTTATGCATTTTCGTGCATGAAAACGTGAAAAACGTTTTAGTGTTCATCGTGATATCTGGCGACAACTGTCGACCAATGAACCTTTCAATTTCTCACCATTTCCAGTCAATTTATTGTTCAAAATATACTCCATTATGTAAATATAGTGTGTACCGGACGTATAAATAGCACAAAATATATACTTTTGGGCCCACTGACCAGTTATTCACACTCAATTAGATAAGATCTTGTCCATTATATTGGCAATGGTTTTGCTAAGACCATGTGAGCGCGTAAACGGCTACGGGTGAGGACTTTTGATATCATCCCAAGTAAGTATCAAATATGCAAAACCTCGTTTTTCAGATTCCAGATTTTCCTCTTGGATTGTGGACGATACGGCTTGTTGTAAATTGTCACAACTGTAACCCCTTTAGAATAGCCTTTAATGCCTTAAATAAAGTATCTAATAAGACCATGTTTCTATATATTACTTCGTCAATGGATAGAATATGCTCCTTCTCTAGTTTGCTCCGATTTGCATATTCGATAGTTTGATATGGTAGGGACGATATGTTCACCTCCTATCCAGCCCAAACAAAGTTACGAAGTCAAAAATTTTGATCCAAAAATTTCCATCTATAGCTGTTCGTTGCCTGGACTGTTAAGTGAAATTGATTCATATTGAAGATCAGTCCAATTGATAGAGAAATGTGAAGTTAAGAATAAAATATTCCTTGTGTGACTGATTCTGTATGTTCTCGAAGAAGGTAATTCAGAGGTTGAGTTAATCCATTATCCACGAACACTTTAGTTTAAAAAAAAACTCCTTTTATCTTCTAATTATTAAAATTGTAAGGGCTTATTTAAAAACTTCAGTATTTCTTATTAGAGCTCTGGTTTCGCTCTCTCCATTTTATAAAGAACCATAAAAAGTGTAACGTGCCTCACGGCTCATTAAAAAGTGAACAGTAAACATTTTAAAAAAGGGAATTCAGAGATAAAACATCTTAAAATTTTCTTTTCTTTCCGCATTTACTCAATGCGCTTTCCATTCCCTTTTCTCTAACAAGTATTATAAGAAAAGCTTAGGGCAAAAATAACTCTTCTCGGGTTTTTCAGAGGAAAAATATGATTGTGTTTTCATTCCGACCGCGTGAGGCGTTTCTCTCAGATCTAATTCATTCATATGCGAGGCCTGGAAACGTAATAGAGAATACAAGAGGCATCTTTATAGGAGCAATAATCAAGCACTATTACTCCAGAGGACGCAAGCTGCATACATTTAGGGCTGAGGGCGATGCTTCAGTGTCCTTTCTTGCTATGGAGCATGTAAAGCCACTCTAGCGTATTGTAGCTTCAGTGATCGTGTAAACTATAGTAATGAATGAATGTAAATCCATTTTATACATGTGTACAAATGTTTGACAAAATATAAAAGAACATATTTATATTTTTTATTTAGGGCTGAGGGCGACGCTTCAGTGTCCTTTCTTGCTATGAAGCATGTAAAGGCACTCTAGGGTATTTTGGCCACAGAGATCATGTAAAAAAACTATATTAGAAAATGAATGAATGAAAATTAATATTATACATATGTACAAATGTTTGACAAAATAATAAAAGAAAACATGTATATCTTCTTCAATCCAATAGTTTTCAGGCGGAAGGTCAACAAAACAGAATTAACAAAATCAATTCAATTTATTTTTGCTCTTTACGTTTCACACATTAGGTGCCTCTTCATGAGCTACAAAACTCACTAAACTATAAAATACAGCCTAATTGTATTAAGGCGAACCTTCCCATACAATGGGAACCTTCCGTCAATCAGCTGTCAAATCGATAGATTACAAAAATCGATTATCTAGAAAAAGATTAGTCTGTTATAATAAAATATTTTTGTTGTAGATTTTGTCACCCGATAAAAATTAACTAAATTCCGTTTAGCAAATTAAAAAATATACTATCAAAATAGTAGCTATTCATGTATTTTTTTTTTTTTTTTATTTTTTATTTTTTTTTTTTTGTTGCAATGAGGGGAAAACCTAAAAGGCCCTCAGGGGATTCGCTTCGTACAACTCCCCCTTATGTGGGACTCTCACCCACCAAAAACCCCTCATTTCTGGTATGATTCCCTCTTGGAACAGCTGCTATGGCCAATCTTCAAGAGGGTACCTTATTTTCCCCTAAAGGGGACCAACCGTATTCTTATTACATTTATGGGGGACTAACTCTGTTCCCCTCCCACTTCTTTTTTAGCAAGACTCTGCTTGTAAAAGTCACAACTGCATTCCACTTATCAGGGCTCAACAGCATCAACTTGATTACTGTTTCCGGCAAGAAAGGGTCAATGTCAATGCTTAGTCTTGTCCGTTCTTTTTCCCATCTTTTGCATTGAAAAAAGGTGTGGTAGGCGTCATCAGCTATTCATGTATAGAATGGATGTGTCAAACGGAACTACAACTAGCATTTTCATTAGACAGACACAAACCTCATAAAAAACAGACTCAATACACATAAAACTAACGTTAAGAACAAAGACATAAAGACGCCCTTATGCAGGCATGCCATCACAGACGGACATAAATTTGGCTTTGACCGATTTTTTATTCTCTCCACTCAATCTAACCTAGAAAAACGCCTCCTTTCTGATCTATATTTATTCGAATAAAAGAAATTCAGTTAATGACGCAATTGATAAAGAAGTCATTTCTTCGACTCTTCCAATAATTTCCATTTATTAAAAACATCCCGCATAAAATCTACGCCTCTCCAATAAACATTTATTTATTTATTTGTTCGTATTCCGCTTCATGTTACCTTATTGTCGGTATATTTACATTATGTATAAGTCTTTAAATTGGATTATATTACCTTATCGTCTATATATTTACATAACATTACATTTTCATTTCTCCAATGAACAAATAAAACCTTTCAGACCGGATTCCTTCGCCATCTCTTTCCTCAAACTTACCACGATCCGCCTGATGAATCCTTACCGTAAAGCCTGATTAATATTTGAATCGATTCTAGATAGATCGATACTTTTAAAGATCGGCCCTTGGAGATCGATTCAAAAATCTATATATCGTGTTAAAACGATCGAACGTTTTAAAGATCGGTTCAGATTGCCCATCTCTAGTGATAACACAGCAAACTAAGAGTGTTTTTCGTACCTAATTGCCATAATGTATGTCGGCATCCTGGATACAATAGCACAAAATATAATAGTCGGAGAGCTGGTAAAGCAGGTTTCATGAAGTGTTTTATGCACCTTGAAACTTTGCTATATTGTACATCTTGGGTAGATAAGAAGGTAAATATGTGTTGGTCTAGACTTACCGTGGAACATCATTTACTGCGCGTAGGGGAAAGGTGGAAAAAAAATTGCCCAAAAATAGTGTTTTATTCAGAAGCAGACTATCATTCATGAATAATTAAGGAGATTTTACAATTGATAACAAATAAGGCTGGCGCTATTAAGATAGTTAAAATGTAAATAAAAAAGAACCCATAGTACCTAGTTTTTTTTTTTTTTTTTTTTGTTTTTTTTTCATATTAGATGAAGTGGTTTATTCACGCTGCGATTTAAACAGCGTCTTATAAATAAACATATTGAAAATAATTACAAAAGGGCGGACACTTTCTGTAAGCTTTAATTATCAGGAAGCATGGAAATAAATGTGCCTATGATGGACTGCAATACACTGCGTATGAGTGAGTGAGAGCACCGATCATCTGGTCAGTTGTGGTTGTTTTCTTCGCTCTCATTGGTGATTGCTCACATGATCTTGTACAGCTCGTCGATACAAAAGCAAACTCACGAATATGAAAAAATGCATCTTTCATTGTCAATTACAAATTTCTGCTGGACTTATTTACGGCAAATTCTTCAATCTGACTTCACTCTATTAAAGGGAAAGTATTCCACTACCAAAAGGTCAAATCTGCTGAATATTTGACTGTCCAAAAAAAAGTTATGGATAAATGATTTTCCACTCTGAAAAGTGGTGATTTGCACATTCGTTAGTTTGCATTTGTATCGACGAGCTGTCCCGGTTTATATGGAAGCGAGAATAAAGCACTTGTTTAATATTAGAAAAAAAAAATCGGTTTTTGTTTTAGATGTTATCCCCCTTAGAGGTGCCTGCCTTATTCATTATTCATTGTAAAATTGTCTTAACTTTCCGTTAAATATAGTTGGCTTCTGAATAAAACTCGATTTTTGGGCAATACTTCTTTGCATCTTTCCCCTATGCGCAGCACCTGGTGTTTCACGGTAAGTCTAGCCAACACATAATTACCTTCTTATCTATCCAAGAGGTACATTATAGCAAAATTTCAAGGTGCATAAAACACTTCATGCGCGTCACCAGGCAGGTGCCCAAGAGCTGGTACTAAGAGGCTGGTATTATAGTCTAAGAGCTGGTAATACCAGCTCTTAGTCTATAAAATTAGTTCATAGCTCTGAAGGTGTTAGATCAAATATACGATTGGCCTCATAGTGAACAGAGAATGATCATTGAATCAACAAAGATCATTGATAATTTTCGCTTTATGTCTTCTTTTGAAATATTTATTGAAAACTTTAAACAAATTTATGTAAAGTTATTGAAGTAGTCATTGAATGTAGAGGTTATAGCGGCGATAGGGCTGGTTATAAATCACCACTTTATTGACAGGTAAGTGATGGAACAATTTACGACGTAGTGTTAGTGTGATACTTTTCAATGGCTCAAGACTATTTAGCCCTACACGACGGTTCCATTGATGCGAGAGAAAGTCATCCATCAATGAGACCTGTCCGATGATGGGATACTCCAACAGAGAATCGATTATTACTGTTTGGCCATCGAGTGCTGAGAGGTAACCCTTCAGAGGTTATTACCTTCCAAAATACGTTCCGAGGGTCAAAGCGGGATTTGTAAAGGTTCATCTGCCATAAACACGCCGTTTTTGCTCTCGGCCACTCGTTCGTCCCGTGTGCCATTCCTTTCAGCTCTTTTTGCTTCCTCTGTTTAGAGATCGGCGTATAGCCCTTGTATGTAAAGTTTTTTCGTTAATTTTTTCCCTCTCTCTAATCTTTTTATCTCATGCGAAAAAATTGTTTAACCCACTCTTTTTGTGCTTGAATTTCTCTGAAAATATATTTTTTTATTACCATTTGGATGCTCTGCAATGTAAGCTTTTAATATGCCGCCAAATGACATGATACATTTGTTTTTATGACACATATTTACTTTAAATGTGTAGGAGATCTATTAATAACCTTACAAGTAGTACCTCTTGTATATCACAGAATAATAAATAAAATTACTTTTCCAGTAAAAAATAATGTACACATGGCAGTACTCATCATCCTAATTTATTAAGATAAACCTTTACCAACCAACCGACCCCATTTGTAACGATTACTAGCATAACTTGGAAATAAAAGTACATCCTTATACAGATTTGAACGTACTGTCATTGATACGTACGATAACCATGCAGTAGAGTAAATACGAATGTTTACAATCACAACATTTATGTAATCATGCTATGTGTAATATTAAATCCACGCCTACTAAAAAAAGCAACAACTATTTCCCAGCTGAAAGAGGAATGGTTCAATTACTGTGAAAATGATTGATAGAAAGTGAAAATGTTAAAGGCAGTATATACGAAATAAAATAAAATAAATAAGGTATCAAATACAAAAACCAAGGTTTAAATAACAAAAAACTGCATAAAATTAAATTTTGAATGTTTCAGTAATGCATAAGACAAGACAAACGTTATTGTATAAAAGCATAAACAACATGATCTACCTGCAGAAGTTAGTCCGTCCATACTTATTTGGTACATATCGTACAGTAAATGGCCTTCTGGAAGGGACAATATAAGTATAATATTCAAAATGTACCTAATTATTTACAAGCATCAATTAAGATAGCTTAAAAATAGGTAAATAAATAATAACCATTAATTTCAACGCGTGCAATAAAGAAGAACATGAGAAGAAGACAGTAAAGAAAATGTAATAATAGAGCCTTGGAGTCGTGGAGTCCTGTATACTTCCAGACACGTGGAGTAATTCTTCTATGTCAATTAATGGAGTAGGTTTTATGGGAATAACCTTTAGGTTTCTACAAAAGAGGAAAATGAGAAAAATAAATTGATCACAGGGTTTTTTCGATATAAATAAATCAACTTGGCCGTGCATGCTAATTAAAAAGAGATCCATTTTAACTACTTAAGATTGTCTTAAAAGACGTTTTGGGAAATTACAAGGAAGTTCTAGAAATATGCTTTCGTAACCTGAGTTGGAATGAGCGTAAAATTACATTCCCTGCACTCTCATTTGGACTTTTTTTTCAGAAAATCTCGGCTGTGTCAGAGAGAACCAGGGTAAAACATTTCACCATAACGTACAGGAAACGAAAAGAAACTACGCGTTTCATTTCAGAAATATGTTCGTTTGTGGTTTGCCTTGTACAACAACAGGAGAACTGTTGTAAAGGTATCTCAGCAGGCTGCAAGATATCGTTGTGTCATTTTTCCATAGCTCAGATGGCGAACGGTGGAAGCAGGAACGGTGGAAGAGGTTGTTTTAGATGGCGAATTTTGATGGTTCTGAGGGTCCCTATCATTTGCACTACGGTTTATTGATGCCCTAAAATACATTACTACTTCCGTATTATTAAACTTCTTCTCCTGTAAAATGTTATATATTTGAGTTGTGTCACTTTTCTTGCCCGTGAGCGATAAATAAGAAATACAATTATGTATATATATATATATATATATATATATATATATATATATATATATATTTATATATATATATATATATATATATATATATATATATATATATATATATATATATTTATATATATATATATATATATATATATATATATATATATATATATATATATATATATATATATATATTAATTTTACAGTTCATTTGACTTTTTAAATTAAACTCAGGAAACTTACCTAAAAATTGATGAAGGGAATAGTTCACTATTCAAACTTGCTTCACTAATAAAACTTTGCTTTAAGTAAACGAATCTAACTAGCTACTCCCAAGGAACTTTGGCAACTTTTCTTCTTAACCAAGGTCAATTACAGTAAGTGACTATTCTAAAGTTCCATTACAAAATGAAACGGTTCATTTTTTTTTTTAATGCTTGCTTATTAGCTTAATGTGAATTTTCATATTAAATTTTATCTGAAAGAGTATTATATACTATATATTTGTCAAATACCACTCACTCACTCACCTATCATCCCCCAGCCCAAACCGCTCGACAGAAAATTTTGAAATTTTGCATGGGCACTCCCTACATAACGTAGGCACTCACTAAGAAAGGATTTTTTGATATTCGAATTTTTAAGTATTTTTAAGTCTCGAAGGGGTTTAAAGTTTGAGTTGGTTAGAGCAGGCAAGCCTAGGCAGCAAGCGTTGCTAGGACGATAACAGAACAGCTGTTAGCGTATTGTATCTATTTCATAGTATTATTTTAAATTGAGGTTAATTTCAACTATGATAGCAGACCTTGAATTACTAGAAATAAACTGTGATTTTGTCACTGATAGAGTTTACGTCCTGGTGATGCTCCATCTGAGGTAATAATATCCCGAACCACTTGACACAAAAATTTGAAATTTTGCACGGACTATCAGTTTAGAATGTAAACACTCGCTAAGAAGAGAAGTTCCTCATCAGCTCAAAAATGGTTCGATTTTGATAACATTTGGTACAAAAATCTTTCTTCTCATTATAAAGTTCAAGTTCATTAACCAGTTGAATCCGTTTACTGGAACATGGTTTTTGGAGCGAAATTTGTGCTTAACGTAGGAAGCACAAAGGAGGAGTGATTCCTTAACGTAGGAAAACGAATGAAACCATTTTTTAAGCGAGTTCTGTAGCCATATACCAGAAAAATTGATAGAAATACTTCTCAAAACTAATTTTCTTTTTGGGTATTCAGAAACGAAGTATTTGGGAAAAGATTGTATGAATGGTGATACAAAGTTTTCGGATCTCAGTATATTTTCTTAAATATCTCGAAAACGGTTGGGACCTCGTAGTAAGTGGAAGGCGGCTATTCGAAAGGTTACTAAATTCTCTACAATAAGATTCTGTTGTAATGTTCGGTGGGGCGATGTCAATCGAAGAGATAAGTGCTAAAAACCTCAAATTTGTTAGTTTTATGCTTTTCAACGTGTATTTGTCTCTGTTTACCTAACTTTTTAAGCGTTTTTTTTTTTTTTTTTTACTCTCCACCGGTACCGTTACCTCTACATGGTACTTCCTGGGTAACTTTAAAGTCCGTTCAATAATAAGCTGTACAAAATTATGTAGTAGCGTTAATTTTGATCATATCTTATTTAACTCAATGTAAAAAATACTTATCGGCCGTGACGAAGCACGGGTATTCAGCTAGTTATGGTTAAATTAAGAATTGTACTTTTGCAATAGTTTGGAACTCCTACCTAGATCAAGTAATATGATTGCTGAAGTGTAGTTCATCTAATGAGAATTATGGAGTTAAATTATTTTCTTAAAATGATAGATTCTGTTTTTGTTTTGTTTTGTTTTTTCATCCAAGAGGCAGTGAGGAATTTTATCAGCGAGCCGTGGATTGAGAAACTTCCTGGCCCAGGTGGGAATCGAACCCACTATATCCCGCATAATTTCTACGGGTGCGTTCACATCTGACACTTCTCGCAGGAAATATATCTCGGGTGTAGGAATGATAATAATCCATGTTTACTAAATTTTTTGGGGGTCACTGAATCCGAATCCGGTATAAGAAAAACCCCTGCACTTTTTGTATAAGCCCCACCCCGCAAAACTCATAATTTAGGATATTTACACCATAATATTTTTATTTAAGTTGTTAATCACAATAATTAATTAAGCTTCCATTATTAATTAATTAAGCTTCCATTTTCGAACTACTTTTTTATAAATTTGCCTACTTGTTTATTAATGTGTCCTCTATGAATTGGAAAAAGATAGGACCCTCCAAGCGGTACCCGTTTTTGAGATATTGTGCCTCCACTTTAAAACACGGCAGGGCGTATCCATGTTTACTTAATATAAAAGCGAGTTTTCTTACCATTTTCATGGGAAAGCAGTATATGATACATAATAACAAACCTAATCTTGCTGACAGAAGTGTTAATAGGACAAGCGGTACATGTTTTCGGGATATAAACACTCGAAGTTTAAATCCTATGTTGTTATAATATCTCATTCAGCACATTTTACTGCTGGCAATGTACGCCCTGGATACAGCCACACATGATAAAGATAAGGGATATAAACACTCGAAGTCTAAATCCTAGCTTGTTATAATATCTCATTCAGCACATTTTACTGCTGGCAATGTACGCCCTGGATACAGCCACACATGATAAAGGTGTGGGATATAAACACTCGAAGTCTAAATCCTAGCTTGTTATAATATCTCTTCAGCACATTTTACTTCTGGCAATGTACGCCCTGGATACAGCCACACATGATAAAGGTGTTGGATATAAACACTCGATGTCTAAATCCTGGCTTGTTATAATATCTCATTCAGCACATTTTACTGCTGGCAATGTACGCCCTGGATACAGCCACACATGATAAAGGTATGGGATATAAACACTCGAAGTCTAAATCCTATGTTGTTATAATATCTCATTCAGCACATTTTACTGCTGGCAATGTACGCCCTGGATACAGCCACACATGATAAAGGTATGGGATATAAACACTCGAAGTCTAAATCCTATGTTGTTATAATATCTCATTCAGCACATTTTACTGCTGGCAATGTACGCCCTGGATACAGCCACACATGATAAAGGTATAGGATATAAACACTCGAAGTCTAAATCCTGGCTTGTTATAATATCTCATTCAGCACATTTTACTGCTGGCAATGTACGCCCTGGATACAGCCACACATGATAAAGGAATGGGATATAAACACTCGAAGTCTAAATCCTAGCTTGTTATAATATCTCATTCAGCACATTTTACTGCTAGCAATGTACGCCCTGGATACAGCCACACATGATAAAGGAATGGGATATAAACACTCGAAGTCTAAATCCTAGCTTGTTATAATATCTCATTCAGCACATTTTACTGCTAGCAATGTACGCCCTGGATACAGCCACACATGATAAAGATAAGGGATATAAACACTCGAAGTCTAAATCCTAGCTTGTTATAATATCTCTTCAGCACATTTTACTTCTGGCAATGTACGCCCTGGATACAGCCACACATGATAAAGGTGTTGGATATAAACACTCGATGTCTAAATCCTGGCTTGTTATAATATCTCTTCAGCACATTTTACTTCTGGCAATGTACGCCCTGGATACAGCCACACATGATAAAGGTGTTGGATATAAACACTCGATGTCTAAATCCTGGCTTGTTATAATATCTCATTCAGCACATTTTACTGCTGGCAATGTACGCCCTGGATACAGCCACACATGATAAAGGTATGGGATATAAACACTCGAAGTCTAAATCCTATGTTGTTATAATATCTCATTCAGCACATTTTACTGCTGGCAATGTACGCCCTGGATACAGCCACACATGATAAAGGTATGGGATATAAACACTCGAAGTCTAAATCCTATGTTGTTATAATATCTCATTCAGCACATTTTACTGCTGGCAATGTACGCCCTGGATACAGCCACACATGATAAAGGTATAGGATATAAACACTCGAAGTCTAAATCCTGGCTTGTTATAATATCTCATTCAGCACATTTTACTGCTGGCAATGTACGCCCTGGATACAGCCACACATGATAAAGGAATGGGATATAAACACTCGAAGTCTAAATCCTAGCTTGTTATAATATCTCATTCAGCACATTTTACTGCTAGCAATGTACGCCCTGGATACAGCCACACATGATAAAGGAATGGGATATAAACACTCGAAGTCTAAATCCTAGCTTGTTATAATATCTCATTCAGCACATTTTACTGCTAGCAATGTACGCCCTGGATACAGCCACACATGATAAAGATAAGGGATATAAACACTCGAAGTCTAAATCCTATGTTGTTATAATATCTCATTCAGCACATTTTACTGCTGGCAATGTACGCCCTGGATACAGCCACACATGATAAAGGTATAGGATATAAACACTCGAAGTCTAAATCCTGGCTTGTTATAATATCTCATTCAGCACATTTTACTGCTGGCAATGTACGCCCTGGATACAGCCACACATGATAAAGGAATGGGATATAAACACTCGAAGTCTAAATCCTAGCTTGTTATAATATCTCATTCAGCACATTTTACTGCTAGCAATGTACGCCCTGGATACAGCCACACATGATAAAGGTATGGGATGTATACAGCATCCAAAGGAACTGATGAAAATCATAGTTAAAACAAAAAAAAATTATGTAGGGGGAAATAAAGCCCAACGTTTAGGGTACCTAATACTCTGCAGTAGTTTTTAATTTCGGGCGTTACAAGTAAATCTCTATTTTAAGAGATTATTTGGTGATATCACGGAAGAAAACTATCTTACTCATATCAACGCACAAAACAAAATACCCCAAAACAATATGTCACAATGTATGACAAAGATAGCAGTAATATGTCGACCAATCGAGTTCGTTGAGGTCTCAAAAAATTAGTATTTTTAAGCACTAAAAGGCAGTGCCCGGAAATAGTCGTTTATTTTGATTAGCAACTTGAATAAAAATATTATAAATAATTATAAAAATATCCTAAATTATGAGTTTTGCGAGGTGGGGCTTATACAAAAAGTGCAGGGGTTTTTCTGATCCCGGATTCGGACTCAGCGACCCCAAACACATATAGTAAACATGGTCCGGACTTTTATTTTATTTTTTTTGATTGGCTGTTTTATCATATTATTATTATTTATTATCTCCTGTAGAGAAAAAACTTTATTTAACAAAATAAAAACAAAGTTTAGTTGCCCAACTATATTGGGTTGCTCAGTACACAACTTACTAATCAACAAACTGCAATAATTATAAAAATATCTCAAACAAGTAAAATCAAAATGTAAATTAAAAACAAACTAATAAAACTACGGTAATAATGATAAAATTGATTGTAAAAAAAAAATGTAAAAGAAAAATGAAAAGACTGCTAATTATGGGAAATAAAAAAATTATGATAAAAAGAATTAATAAATCTAATAAATAAATTAAAAGTCTTCAGCCATATATGTGATTTAGAATAATTGCCAGGGAATCAACGAGAATAGATTCAGCTATGACTCCTAGTTGTTCCTCGCTGATTCCTGTTTCCTTGAGACAAGCTGCCGTCTCCTTCGGGATGGTGCCTCTGGAACCGAACCATAATACATGTACTCTGTATTCTCTCAGTCCAAAACTCTCGTGGAATTTTTCTTTATAACAGTTCACGCACCTGTCGTAGATAGCTTGCTTCTCAAGATTTATTCTTTCGCCTTGTTTATCATCGTTGCCTTCATATCGGATAGTTGGGTCTAATATTAGAGCCGTTTTGGAATTCCGCTTGAAGGCAACGATGTCAGCGTACCTTGTAGAGCCTTCTTCATCGATGCTGAATACTTCTTCGAAGCACTCGTAATCTTTTTCTGTTAAGAGAACCATGAGAGAACGCTTCACATTATTATGGCGACGTGTAACCAAGAGCCTGTTATGGTCGCAACTTCCCAGCACATGTGCTGGCGTTTCTTTCTCTTTGCCACACCTGCGACAAAGGAGACCAACTTCTCTTGGTTCACTGCTTATGCCAGGAACTGCTCGAAGCGGCGCATAGTTCATATTCAGCTTCAAGGCATTAATCCATTCGGATCCGGACAACACTTCCTTTTCGTAAATGAACTTGTTCGCCTTTGGACAATCCTTGAAGTGTCGGACGCCAATCCCCTGCCACTTGGAGTTGGTCCAATCTTTGAATGACTGTTCCCTCAAATTTTGCCTCAACTGCTTGATATTTTGATTGTTAGTGGCCTCTTCTTCCGGAATTCCCAGTCTTTTGGCACATTCAAGCATTTCGTGGTTATAGTAAAAAAATGATTGAAACAATTGCTCACAAACACCATCCAGTTTACGAGAAATAGACCAGTGCTGGAGCGGCGCTTCCCACAGGCATCTAAGCAACCCAAGCCCTCTATACCGACGAGGTGAATAAAACAAACTGTTGCAAGAATTTGCAGGCAGGCCGATTATTGCCTTCACACTTCTTCGGATTATTACGTCCACGCCTTCCAGCAAGGTCTGAGGCAGTTTAATTAGGGGAATTGTTTGAAATGGATAGACGAGAGAAGGGAATATGTACTGGTTTATGACGTTTAATTTTTGGTCCGGCTTCAACAAATTTGATGATGTCAGTAATTCTAAATTTTCGGCCAATTTAAGAACTGAGTCTTCTTTAAAGGTAAGTTCTGATGTGAACGAACATCCAAGGTATTTTATTTGTTCGCTTTCGCTAATTGACTTGATATTTTCGCCATTTTCGAGCGATAGTTCGTCCTTACAAAGAACCTCTTTCTCAACAACAATTGCCGTACTTTTCGTGGGATTTATAAACAATCCGATTTCTTTAAAGGTACGAACAATTACGTTAACCACTCTTTCTGCAGATTGTTTACTAGACGCTGTTACTGCTTGATCGTCAGCGAATCCAGTAAGGATCACTCTATCAAGGTTTTTATTTATTTCATACCCATAGCGGTTAGCAAATTTCGGGTCACAAATTTCCCTGTATAGGTGATCGATGGCCGTTATAAAGAGTGTTGGCGATAAAGGGCCTCCTTGGGGAACTCCTCGTTTCACATCAATGAAGTTCGTTTTGTTTATCCCTACTTGGATTTGAATTTTGTTATTTTACAGAAATGAGGCGATGATATTTCTAAGATCAGTTGACACTCCTTTGCCTTCCAAGGCTTTTATTATATGGCCTACATTGTCAAATGCTGCGGGAACATCTAGAAATGTAACGACACAATCATCACGTCTTCTTTTGCAGGTTTTCAATACTCCGTCGATGATGCGCGCATTGACGTGAGCACCTGGCAATCCTCTTATAAACCCTCTTTGACAAGTGTGGAATGAAATTTGTTCTCTGAGCTCTTGATCCAGCACTTTCTCTATTATTCGGCGGACCACGGAGTAGACTGTAACTGGTCTCCAAGAGGATACGTCACTAGCTAGTCCTTTACCTTTATATATTAGCACAGTACGTCCTCCCCGCAAATATTCGGGAACATATGATGTTTTCAATAATATGTCTGTAATATCTCTTATAATATGAGATACGTCGACTGCCTTTAATGTCCTTACCAAGACGCCATCTGGACCAGGAGAAGTGTCTAGAGACATAGATTTTATAGCTCTATGTACAGACTTTAGGTCAATTTTATTTAAATTAGGATTAGGCAATAAGTTTTCATATGTTGGCCTAACCTGTGAATTACATTTACCCAAAACATTTCGATAGTGTTTTTCTAGCTCTTTTACTTGTATAGGGCATTGCTTTGGAGCATCGGCGTTCATTATATGCTGCATGACTTTCTTGCGCCTGTTGTAATAATTATATTGCGCGACTTCGTAGTCATATTGCTCCCTTCGCTTAGCTCGAGCTGCTTTATTGGCCCTTTGTGGGTTCGAAGTCTCGCTGGCTCCCTTATCCTTTCCTTGGCCTCCTTTCTTCTTCATCATTTTATAATAACGAATTGCTGGATGCTTAGGACCTGGCAGAAGACTATTCAAATCGCGTAAAAAGGCAAGGAAACATTTAATTTTGTCATCAAATTCGCTTGGGTTAAACTCACTGATGTTTTTGAGGATATTCTTCATAGTTTCTGCCCATTTATCCACTTCTACTTTTGTCAATTCTTTCGAAGCATTAATCATTTGACTTCTTTTCCCCACGTTTTCGGATTTTAAGAGAACTTTAAGTTTTTCCTGGTTGGTTTCTTTCCAGTGCTTTTTAGCCGAATGCGTTTTCAATCCACGGCTGTTCTTGAAGCTTAACTGACAAATATGGCAAACTACACGCCCGCTCGTTGAGGATTCGTTTAACTCCCTATTCTCTAAAGCCTGCATTTGTTGCTGGTGAACTCTATTATAAGTATGTTGAGAATGTGAACCTGAAAGTGGAGTGTTCTAAAGTGGAAAACATTTTCTTACTTTGTTCCATCAACATCTACACTCGATTTGAATTAAATTTCTTTTCCAAACATATTAGTCCGTGGAATCTGTTTCTTCATGATTAATTAAGAGTATTTTATGCAAAATACAAACTTTCAAGACTCCTGGATGCTGATTTTGATTGGAATTGCAGAGCTGAATTTTTTCGTGTATTTCCACTTTTATGCCATATTTATGATTAATTATTATATCAGACACCTGAGATATATTTCCTGCGAGAAGTGTCAGATGTAAAAGCACCCTTATAGCTCGAGCTAGGAATATGTATCTCAGACGTATTTACATTTTACATTAGTTATAATTTCTGTCTGACATAAATATACTGAAATAACTATTAGATGCAACCGCACCCTTAGGCGTTAGCCACTTGACCCCGAGGAGACCCTGAAACATTCTGTTCTCTGTAATATTAGTTGTTCATACATAATTCTCCAAATGGCATTGCCCCCAAAAATATTTCCTCCTAAATGCTCTTTAAAAACTTCGCAAAAAAGGAAACAATTTTCTACTAATTTCTTGTTCTCTGGTATCGTTTAGATTACAGAACGATTAGGCAGTGTGTGTGTGTGTGTGTGTGTGAGAGAGAGAGAGAGAGAGAGAGAGAGAGAGAGAGAGAGAGAGAGAGAGAGAGAGAGAGAGAGAGAGAGAGAGACAGAGAGAGACAGAGAGAGACAGAGAGAGAGAGAGAGAGAGAGAGAGAAAGAAAGAAAGAGAGAGAGCGAGAGAGAGATGACAGGGGTTGATTAAGAGAGGCCAGGAAAGCGGTTCAATCATCCTGTGTTTGTTCCCTGACTCCGAGTAGTGAAAAGTTTGTCTATTCGGGATAATAAACATTGAAGTGGCCTGCAATTTCATCAACCCTTTGTAGAACGGCCGCTGGTTTCCGTCAAAAGCGGAGTGGGGTGCGCACTGAGTTCACGCCTTTTTGAGTCATTAAAATATGGTTTGTAATTATAATTAATTTTAGGACGATGTCAACACATAGCACTAATGGAATCCAAAACATTGACTTTTCCTTTTTGTGCCTCCCCCTCGAGAAATAAAATCCGCTTATGAAGTGGTCCAAATAGTGCCGCCGGAAAATGACAATGTTTCATATTAGACAGAATTCACTAAAACTGATTTTTTGGGGGAGAAAGAAAATTGTACCGCTTACGATTTTGCTTTATTAGGCTTCCAGATGAAATTAGCACAGACATTTTGACGCGTTATATAACTCAAATTATTTTCTATGCAATACATTTCATAGTTTTTGAGAAAAATGTGAACAACTTACATTTCACAGCTGTTCAGTATCGACCGAATCAGTTGAAACATCATTCACATGATTTTCCTTCAAACGAAGAATTTTTTTACATAATTTTACATAGTTTCGAGTAGAAGATTAAATAAGCTATTTTATAATATTTATTTACTAGCTGTTACCCAGTTTGCCATGCTACACCAACTTTATATTATATAGTTGTGAGGAACAAACATACAGCTGGTAGATTTTTTTCACCTTGCCTATGACACTTCCCGTATCAAGACCTACCTCTGTGCCAAGTTTGATCAACATCGGTCAAACGGTGTGGATTTGTATAAGGAAAAAACAGATAGACAGAAAGCTGACAGCTGATTTTGACCTAGCCTATGACACTCCCCGTATCAACCCCTACCTGTGTGCCAAGTTTGGTCAAAATCGCTAAAAAGCTGTGGATTTATATGAGGAACAAATTGAATGGCTTTTTCTTTTTTTGTTCCACTATACAGGGTGTCCCGTAAATGTCTAGTCATATTGTGGGAGGTGATAGAGGACCTTTAGAGGAACAAGAAATGTTCTATGACGATTTCCCGAATTCTCGGCCATAAGGGAGAAATCGTCGTTTTATCGTTTTTTCGAGTCAAACGTGGTTTTTAGAAGAATAATCGTTGTAGCTCCGTCCCAGGCAGTACTACTAGAAAGGGAGTGAAACCAATCGAAAGCTGAGTAAATTTACTATAAGTCTAGTTGGGATTAAACGTAAAAATGAATGAATGTAAGTATGTATATCTTACCAAAAGAAAGCTATTCTAAATTTACTGACATTTTATTGATATTTCATTTCAGCGTTACTCCTCAATGGGCAGGATCTGAGATTTCCGGGTTTCAGAAAAACTTCCTCATTTAACCAGCTTTCCATTCATGTATCACAACCCTGTGTTATTGAAGTATTTGAATGATTTAAGAACAAAAGTTTTTAAAAAAACATTGATCCGTGAAAAGAAAATTATATTTTTTTCTTCAGTTTGTTCAAAAATCTGAAGAGAAATATTTATTTTTATAGATGTTTCCAAAAATATTAAGTAAATATTTACTTAAAACAATAATAATAAAATTACTTCCACAAATATAAAAAAAATATCCTAAAACAGTAAATAAATAAAATACTCATATATTTTGAATTTGTTAATTACATTATCTAATACTGGGTCCAGGAGATGGCCATTAATGAACCCCAACCATACATTAACCTCAAAAATTACTATTTTTTACCTAGATCACGCATTTGAACACATTTTTACAGGTATTTATATTTAGAAAACTAATGCTTTACCTTAAATTGATACTGATGGCTACGCTTGTGAAACTCACGGGGACTCTCATGAGCCCATGCGTTTTTGTTGTGGCAATTAAAAATTCTATCCCTCATAAATAAGATGTTCATAGTCCTGTAAAAATGCTTTCAAATGCGTGATATAGGTAAAAATAATAATTTTCGAGGTTAATGTATGGTTGGGGTGCCTTAATGGCCACCTCCAGTATTAGTTACCTGAATTCAAAATAAATGTGTATTTTATTTATTTACTGTTTTAGGATATTTTTTTATGTTTACGGAATTAATTTTTTTCATGGTTTTAAGTAAATATTTACTTAATATTTATGCAAACATTTATAAAAATAAATATTTCTCTTCAGCTTTTTGAATAAACTAAAGAAAAAAATAGAATTTTCTTTTCACAGAACCATGTTTTTTTTTAAACTTTTGTTCTTAAATCGTTCAAATACTTCAATAACATAGGGTTGTGATACATGAATGGAAAACTGGTTAAATGAGAAAGTTTTTCTGAAACCCGGAGATCTCAGATCCTGCCCATTGAGGAGTAACGCTGAAAAGAAATATCAATAAAATGTCAGTAAAATTAGAATAGCTTTTTTTTTTGGTAATATATACATACTTACATTCATTCATTTTTACGTTTACTCCCAAATAGTCTTATAGTAAATTTTCTCAGCTTTCGATTGGTGTCACTCCCTTTCTAGTAGTACCACCTGGGACGGATCTACAACGATTATACTTCTAAAAACCACGTTTGTCTCGAAAAAACAATAAAACGACGTTTTCTCCCTTATGGGCGAGAATTCGGGAAATCATCATAGAACATTTTTTGTTCCGCTAAGGGCCCTCTATCACCCCTCACAATATGACTAGACATTTACGGGACACCCTGTATAGTATCCTTATACTGTGGGAGTTCATTTAGGTTCTGCAGGTTCCATCTTCCAATACTGCCTGCATTACAATCAAAGTAATATACATTTTTTTTATAATTTTTTTTTAAGTATAATAATAATAATATTAAAATAGAGAAATATGATAGCGTAATGATAACAACTATAATAATAATACAAAAAAAAAATAGTAACAATAATATTGAAAAAGAAACAAATTATAATTTTTTTTTTTTTTTTTTTACGGCGCATCTACTTCTAGGTCATTAGCGCCGACATCCAGGGTGCAGCGAGGAATTTTCCCAGCGAGCCTTGAGATGAGAAAATTCCTGCCGGAGGTGGGAATCGAACCCACCATCTCCCGCTTATGAATCCAGCGCGCTAGCCACTAGACTACGGGAGACCCCTTAACAAATTATAATATCAAAATTATAAATTAATAGAAAGAAGTAGAAAAAAAAAGAATGAATATAAATGAATCAAATAAAATAAAATAACTGATTAATGAAAAGAAAATGTCCGGCTTATTCTTGGGATTGTTAAAACAAAATTCAATCAGGATTGTGGTCATGAGAAACTGTTCAATTATTTACAGCAGCATTATTTTTTAAAAGCAAATGCACTACTTTTCTCATTTGTTCCGATACTAAACATAAAGGTATGAATTCTGTATACGCACTTTTGATAAGATTATATGATATAATAATAAAAAATAATGATTTGTCAAAATGAAATTATTTACAGTGATAATCCATCGTCTCCGTTTAAAAATAAATATATGTCAAGATTGCTTTACATACATTCAGAAAAATTTCACAAAAAGTTTTAGCGGAAATATTTTACAACAGCTCATGACAAACGTGTAGTAGATAGGGTGGGAGAAAGAGTAAAATCCTTGGTCTCTAATGGAAGTTATGAGTAAATCTGAAACTAAAAATGTAAAAAACTCAGTAGAGTTTGCTAATGTTGCATCTAGTTTAATGACAAACACTACAATTCTCCGTATGAGCCAAGTAGATATTGAGCCTGCTATAAGTTCGGACAGTCAAGATTGTATAAGTAGGGTATTTATTTATTTTTTCTCTTCAAGTAAAAAAAGTTCATAGTGTAAATATTTAGTATTTTGTTTAGTTTTATTTTGCAATGCTTCTATATTTATTTCTTATTAGTATTTAATCTTAATCAAATGTGGTAGACTCCTTGCTGTAAAATTGTAAATGTTTAAGAAAATATTCATTCATTCATAAGTTCGGACAGTCCATGGGTTACTGTTAAAGACATAGTTTTTATTAAGCAAATGCATGTGATAAAATGCAATACGCAAATCAAAAATTCAACTATGGAAAACAAACTGAAACCAGCAAGTTAACAGATCAAAAACTTAATATTTCAAATTTTAATGTTAGTTACTGGTGTGCAGTTACATGTGAGAAAAATTAAGTTGTATTTAATTTTATATTGCCCAGCAAACCCTTCACTGAAGTAATGAATGTTTTGTACATGTAGGTAGTTTTCATTCTGAATAGCTTTGGGTTATTTTTTATAGTTTTTAAAATTAAATCGCTGTACTATAAAAAATAATATATTGTTAGCTAAAATTTTAATTGAAAATTTTTTTGTATTTAACGGAAAAAAAATTAAAGAGTGAAAAAACCATACATTTTATTTTTTTATGTGATAGTGTATACCTTTTAGAATAATAATAAAAAAATATTTTTAGTGATTTTCTTTTTATCGTTTGATTATATTCCACTTAGAACGCCATATTTAATTTTTACAAAATGCATTTTAACACTTCAGGATTTTTTCAGAACATTTTTAATTACTTTATGCTTATATTATTTTTTTTTTTCTGGCTTCCATATTTATTGAAGTATTGTCATAGAAAATGTCATCAACATTGGTCGATAGGTATGATTTATATTCTAGAACTAAGTGCACTTCCTTTGTCCAATCGATGATAACTGCAAAATTTGAAATACTTTAGCAGGGTATAAAATTAAACTATTTGAGATTGACAAAAACTATTTTATATTCTTACTTATATCCATGAAAGGAATGAACATGCCAAGTTTCATTAAAATCTGAGATCATGGGTGTCAAATCCTATTTTTTTGGGTTGATTTGACATTGAATGACCCAAATGTTTAAATATCATGTCACACATAGATGATTTTAGGTGGTACGTTAAAGAACTAAAAGTATTTAAATTATTAAAGTTCTGCGCAGGTTAATGGGTTAATGTTGAAGTCATAGTTTATGTTAAGCAAATGCATGAGATAAAATGCAATTCACAAATACAAAAAAAAATAACTATGGAAAACAAACGGGAACCTGCAATTCCACAGATCAAATACTTAATATTTCAAATTACTTACTAATATATGATATTAATCCAAAATCTGAGAATATAAGGTTATAATTTAGATAATCACAACATTTTTCAATAGATCAAAAACTTAATATTTTAAATTACTTATTAATATATATTAGTCAAAATTCTAAGAATATAAGGCTATAATTTAGGTAAACACAAATATTTTACTAAAACTAAAAAGTTTTGGAAATTAGATAAACAAACCAAACTTCTACCAGGCTTCTAGGAGCTCAGTGTTGCTCTACATTTTCATCAGAAATTAATAAAATTGATCTTTTGATATTACTTGTCCAAATCTTGAGAATATACGGCTATAATTTAGATAAACATACAAAGGTTAAAACTGAAAAGTTTTGTTCGCAAAAGAAAAACTTTTCGCAAAAAAAGAAGAAAGTTTTTTTAGCTTGCTAATCTCCACCTAGGCAACACTGGAAAGAAAATTACTATTTCTGAACAATTCACTCTTCTTTAATTGACAATTTGGAACTCGTTACTTCCGAACTGTGAAGCCTAAAAGATTTTATATATATATGATTATATAATGATGTAAAGACATCAATGAGTTCGAGTTATTCTAATTATCAAGAACATCAACAAATAAATTTGAGACATTATTTAAAATAGCTGTCAGAATATGAACGGTTCAGTGTAGCCAATTTTTCTTGAACAAAACTTTTGACCAAATTTCGAAATTTGACTACTTTGACCTAGCCTAGGAGATTTCCCGTATCAAGAAGTACATGTGTGCCAAGTTTGGTACAAATTGGTCAAACGGTGTGGATTTGTATAAATAACAAACAGACAGACAAACTTACAGGGGATTTTTATATATACAGATTATTTGTGTGACCTACTTCATCTTTTATTACACATATAACAGTAGACTGTAAACTTTGTCATTAAGGAACTCGCCATGGTTAATGTAGTTTAATGCGGGTATATATATATATATTTGTGTGTGTGCGTATGTGTATTTGTGAAGATGAGTAATTTTGTAAGATTTTAAATGAAGGGTTCACATATAAATAATATTTAGTACACATGGAATTATAATATTTTTTAAGTTAACAGTAGAGACCGTCATAAAATAATGTTATGCAACGCTTTATTTTGTGGAAGTTCAGCAGACTTGTCAAGGAGCTCCTTCAAATCATGGCACTTTAAAATTGCATCGTCATTGGCAGTCAGACTTCAGAAAATGTTTGATGGTTATGTTTTTTTATTAGGAAATAATAAAATTCAACATCCATGGCAAAAGAACAGTATTGGTTTCCGCATATTTTGTTCATTATCTCGAGAACTATTAATATTAGTGGTAAACAGACTGCGATAATTCAAAATTCTATAAAAAAAGGTTTTTGTAAGCTTTCAAGACCTGCATATAGACCTCACATCTAGCTAGGATGGTCCGCTTTTCTGCAATTCGAAATTTGATTTACTTAACCTGTACCACACAATTCTTCTGGTCGTAGGTCGGGTTCAAAGGATCCTCAGAGAGAAAGTAAAATTTCGGGAGAGAATCAGACAGTTTGTAAGTTGATTAAACGACTGGGACGATTCCAAGTTACCGGCGAGGTTAACGAATTCTAATCGAGTTTAAAAGTTTCTGTTGAAATCCGAGCCTTACGCAAATATATTAGCTGGAGCCAAGTCCCTGAGCAGATAAAGTATTCAGGCTCAATTAGATTTCTAGCAACTTATACAATTACAACTTGCCTAAGCAGAGGAAAACAATGAGCAGAAAATGAATCAGTTATGTAATCAACTTCACTCATTATATTAAAACATTCTCGCTCATCCGTACATTTACAATTAATAAGATATCAATTTTTTTTTATTTATTTTTTTTCATCATTGTAAATATGTAAATTGTCTTAGTTATCAATTTATTTCCCTCTTTTTTTTAATAGTTTATTAGATTAAATAACCCAACTAGCTTTAATTAAAGTTTGTTTAGTTAAACTCAACGTCCAAATAAGTACATAGTTTAAGTTAAAACTATAATTTTGAGCTATAACGTTCGGTAAAATTATATCTGATTTAAAGCTCTACCACGATGAATATCAAATTATGTTTACAAGTTTATTTAGAACACAAATGTTGTCTCTCCAGAATTTAAGTTCAATATACACAGCGGAATTACTTGCAATAAGCAAAGCGGTTAATATTTCATCTGAAAATAATAGTAACTTGGTGATATACACTGATTCTTTATCTGCTCTCCTCTCATTCCGAAATACGATCATTTCAGACATCATTAAGGGAATAGATTTGCATTACCAAAGAAACCATCATGTTACTCTCTGCTGGATCCCTAGCCACAATGGTATAAGTGGTAGTGATAAAGCGGATGTAGCAGCCAAACAAGCTATTAACGAAGGCATTCCTTACTCGTACATCCTGCCGTCAGATGCTGTGGCACATCTAAAATACCATATTTTCTCAAAGTGGCAATATAAATGGTTCCAAAATAGAGAAAATTAGTTGAGGGAGATTAAATACACAACCTCAGCATGGAAAACCTCATCGCAAGACACTAGGCGAGATGAGGTGGTTCTGTCGAGGATTAGAATTGGACATACTAATCTCACTCATGCATATTTATTTAAAAAAAGAATTAAGGCCTGAATGCAGAGCTTGTGGCTAATATCTTACTATCAAACACATTTTTACTGAATGCAGAGCCTACGAATCCGCTCGGAACCAAATGGACATTCATGGTCCTCTTTCTGATATACTTGGAGACGACCATGAATCAAGCCAGAGAGCGTTGAGTTTTTTGAGAGCCACTGAGCTATTTAATAAAATATAATAATATATTTAATATTTTATATATATAATATATATATAAAATTATTTACAAAAAAAAATTAATAATTCAAATATTAAAATATAAAACATTTCAGATCATTAGTTCCAATATTAGTGTATTTTGCTTTCAACAACTTTTTTTTCTCATTATTATTTTTTCCTCTAATACATTTTGATTTACTTAGGCAAAAATTTCAGATTTATATACATATATATACATAAATATATATATATATATATATATATATATATATATATATATATATATATATATATATATATAAAAGGCTTTAAATTTCAGAAGGCAACAATGACCCGTGTGGTTGAATTTGCCTTATGAAAAAAAAAAAAATTATGTTTACCATCTAAGTAAAACCATTTAAGATGATGTATCACCTATCAATGTAAAATAGACTATAAAACACTTATCTAGCTGAACGCAGACTTAGACAAAACCTTGACCTGTTAAATAACTTGACTGGCATGCTCAGAAACGAGAGTCAATATATAGTGTCTTTTCAATATATATCGGAGCTTTTCGCACTAGACCGCTGGATTCTATTTATGTAGAGGCAGGCCACCTACCTCCGGCGCATAGGAGGAATCAGGTGATGCTGTCTTATACGTCTTCATTACGAGCGAAAACTTTTCATTTCATGCATGATGCCACAAGAGATAATATTGTATCGGATATGTTCAGTTTTAGGCGTTCTGTAACCAGACCACTAGTAGTGAGATCAAAAGAAACCTTACAGTTTTACGGTGGAGCCTGGGTGCATCTGATGGACATTCCAGTACAAATTGTAAGTCCATGGATGCTTCTAGACCCACTTATTGATCTTACTCTAGCACAGTTGGGAAAAAAAGACACTGCCCCTTCTATGTACAGAATGATGTTTCTGGAAAGACTACAGCAGTATGAAGAACATGTTGTAATATTCACAGATGGCTCAAAAACAGAATCAGGAACTGGCTGTGGAATTGTAATTGACGATCAAACAGAATTAGCGGTCCCTTTAAATCAGTACACCAGCATCTTCCATGCGGAATTGCTAGCTATAAAAATAGCCCTGGAGAAATGTAGAAATATCGAAAAGGAAAAATTCCTATTGTGTACTGATTCTCACAGTTCTCTAGTCGCATTGAAAAATAAATTTACTCGTGATCCACTCTTGATGGGCATATTAATATTACTGAGTTATATTACGAGCAGTGGAAAAATTGTCAAATTTCTCTGCGTGCCAGGACATGCGAACATCGCAGGTAATGAAAAAGCCGATATGCTGGCGAGACAGGCTTCTTCTGCAGCAGCTGATTATTTTTCGCCACTGCATATCGACGACCAAAAACTATTTCTGAGAAACCTGGTTAAAAAGAAGTGGCAGGAAGAATATAGTTCAAAAGATACATTCCTAAAACACATCGAGGATTCTGTTACGACCGAGAGTATTACTGCCGGTATGCGCAGGCGTGACGACGTGGTAATAACCCGATTACGGATCGGTCATACCCGCCTCACGCACGGGCATCATCTGGTAGGACGACGCCGGCCTCAATGCGAGCACTGTGACAGCATCGATGTTCGGCATATCCTAGTGGACTGCCCAGCATTCCAGGGTGCCAGGGACCGACACCAACTCCCGACTACTCTTAAGGATCTGTTGTGTAAAAAAGAAGCCTCTGTGAATAAATTAATAGCATTCTTAAAAGACCTAAAGCTGTATAATATAATATAATAGCTCAAGTATTGTGTGTACATTTTAAATTATAATTTAATCTACTTTATTTGTGTATAATTTTGCATGCGGCGTGAACGTATTTATTGTATGAGTGGGTATGTATGTTTAGTGTGACAGTATTTATTATGTGTGTTTGTGAGTGAGTGTGTGTTTGTGTTTATTATTATATTGTAAATATGTAAATAATAATTTTAGGATTAGATTCAGATGTAAGGTTAGATCCGGTATATGTTGAAAGTATCTAACAAAACTTGTACATACATTAGTCTTAGTTCTAATTTAGTTATAGATTAAATATGAGTTACATAAAGTAATAAACCAAAATAGTATCTTGGAATACCAGGATATTATTAAAAATGTTTCATCATGTGTTAAAATGAAACAATTTCTAACGGTGCTAATGACCCTAGCAGTAGAAGCACCCATAAGCAAAAAAAAAAAAAAAAAAATTATATACATAGCGTTAATTTTGATGTTATATTATAACGTAATAAAATAACAACTTCCCTGCCGTGACGAAGCACGGGCATTTAGCTAGTAATAAATAAATAAATCGATGAATCAGTGCAAAATGTAAAAAAAAAAAAAAAAGACTTATCCAGGAGACAGGTAGGAAATAAAAAGAGAAAAAGCGTTTCCTAGATGCTGCGACCGGAAACAACATGACTGCCGCTCTAAAAGGGAGCCAAACTGATATAGCCCTTATAAAGTGCGGATAAGTGCCCGGGTAACTGCGGGGTTAGCTGCTAGTAGCCTTATCTCTGGGGACTACTCGCTTATAGGCAGCGATACCGGCTTTACAGGAAACTCTTAACACTTTTTCACCCTTAGGCCACTGCTCTCTCTTACACATTTCATTTACTTACTTCAGGTATTTATTTTCAATACACTTCATACATTTATCCCAAGTTTTTTAGCTTTAAGCACATACTTGTATCGTTCAGAGAAGTAAATAGAAAACATATATCATGTCGAAGTGGACCGCACAGAACGCAAAGAAACTGCATAAAAAAGCACATTCCTCGAAAAGGTTATACATTACGCAGTATTCCTGAACATTTATTTATATAAATCGTAGTCTTGAACTCTTCACAGCTTCGGCTATAAGAGCTTTTAATCTTGCTGAATTTTACATAGACTAATCATTTACCATTTTTCATGGTTTTACATGAGAGACAGTGAATATAATATGAAAAAGATAAGACAGCACACAGCTCTGCGCATGGATCACCTTTGAATCTGATTAAGTTTTACAGAGGATGATAATTTAGTTTTAAAATTTTAATTTGGACGGTTAATTGACATGGTACAATTTTAAAATTAAAGAACAGGATAAAATTGAAGAAAGAATAGAAAATAAAATAGTTCTATTCTTATCTATTTTTTAACCAGTCTATTAAGAAAAAGTCCGACTCGCAGGAACTGCATCATCTTAGCGCGGTTCCGTTCATATCCCTAGTGCGATAAGTAAAGGAATATAGCAGCTATCGGTAGGATAAAAATCTAAAATAAAATCTTAAAGAGAAAGAAGCTTAAGGCACCACATATGGAAACTGACAGTTTCCTAAGTGGAAGTGACTCTCCGCCATCTCAACGCTCGCTCAAGGAAAACACTATTGCCAACATTTTTCTTATTATCTTAGCTTAACTAAAATACTTATTCCACCGTTAAATAAAATTAAAAACAACACTGAGGTAATCAATGACAAAACCCCGTTGAAATGAACAAAACTAACACTTTCGTGGTTTTAAGCACTCATTTCTCCAATTGACATCGCCCCATCGAAATTTGCATCAGAATCTTTTTGTAGAGAATTTAGTATGCTTTGAACTTTCCAAGATTTTTTAACTGTTTTGAAGATATTAAGCAAAGTATATGGAGATCCCAAACATTTTTATGTCTGTTAATAAAATATTTTATTCTAATCCTTACATATATATATATATATATATATATATATATATATATATATATATATATATATATATATATAAGTTCTGAAATGTGAATGTTTCCAGTCGGCACCTCCGGATTGCGTCATGAGGTGAACCTGATATGCGGGATTCCTCCCTATGGAGGGAGGAAGGAACCGCGCTATAAAAAAGTATTGTTTCTAAAGCAATTTTTGTCGGTTCATCATAGCCAGAGATGTAAACCCTTAACACGTATCGTAAGGGGGTTAATTATACACAAATTAAGTTTTTTAGGTATTTTATACGTTTAAAATGAAATTATAATGAGCGGTCCGCTGTAGTATACACCAAGATACTCATGTGGAGTGCTACTAGTATAGACCGGTACGTCAGTACTACTGTGGAAAGTAAAGAGCGGCTGTTCTGATACTGGCAAAAATTAGAAATCCTACATTCCTGAAGTCGTTCGGAGGCTTATCTTTATGACTCTAGACAAGGACTTGCAGATGACGAGGGTACAGTCGGCACTACCTGGACAGGGAAAAATGCCCCCACCCTAAGCCTCCTAGGTCCTCACCTTTGAATTCATATTACTGTTCAATAAATTTAAAAGAAAAAAATAACCAATTAAAAACTGGTATAAATAGGGAATACCAAAAACAATTCAAAAGAACGAAAACACCAGTACAGTAATCTAGATATTCATATGGCATCTTCGAATCCCAAGATCCCAAGAAACAAAATATTGTTTCTAATTATACGTATTCTGTTTTATTGACAATTACATATTAATACTTACAATTACTTAGCAATTACTAAAATAACGAGCAGTGAAAAAAACTGTGGGAAACACACAAAAAGATCCGTTCAAAGAAACGAAACTAACTAACTAAGTTTTAAGTACTTATTTCTCCAAATATGAAAACCCCATCAAATATTTCTTCAGAACCTTTTTTGTAGAGCATTTAGTAAGCTTTCTAATGATAATCTTCTGTTTACCAAGATTCTGAACCGTTTTCAAGATATTATGGAATGTATACAAAGTTATCAAAACTTTTCATGTCTGTTAATAAAATATTTTATTCTAACCCTTTCTTAACTCCAAACGTAACCAAAATTTTAACATATTAGTTTTAATGAAAGTTGAACATGCAGAAAATGTTTCAACTGAATCCCATCATTCTAAGTACCAAAACCAAAAACGGTATTCAACAACTATTTTCCCAATCTTCTCGAAAACAGTTAAAGCTATCGCCTTAAAAATGATTTCATTCGTTTTCCTAGGCCAAGAAGGCTATAAAACGAGTACTTTCATGCATATGAAGTAAGCGGAACGATTTTTATCGCGCGACATTCGCTCCAAAAACCATGTTCCGGATTCTGCTGGTTAACGATCTTGACATTTCAAATTAGACGTGAGCTTTTTGTACCAAATTTCATCAAAATCGGACCATTAGGGGGGCCGGATAGCGCGAACAGACAAATATATAAAAATATACCTATGTATATATATATATATATACACCTATGTATATATATATATACAAATTTTGGAGGTTGGCCTTCTGGTCTGGTGGCGTGTAGATCGGCTCCGTAGTAATCTTAATTTAGAGTGGTTCAAACTTTTTCTTTAGAGCTGAAATTTGCACAAGGTGTTGCTTAGAGTGTATAGAAGACCGTACTGAAGTGGGATTACGTTATCTCTAACTGGTGAGGAGTTATAGACAGTTAAACATAGCGGGGATTCCCTGAGCAGGTAGGACTTGCAGCTCTTATCTTAATCCTTTCGCTACCCCACTACTAGCTAGCCTGTGACGTATCCCCCCTACTCTTCTCACATCTCTCAGCGCTTCATTTAACATACTCGCCATTATTAATATAAATATTAAAAAAAATAAATAAGGAAAATAACATCTTTTTTTCACTCCAATAATATATTACTAATTGGAATAATATACCTATACATTATTATTATTACGAAATGGAAGAACTGAAGTCACTTATTGAATCAATGTCCAGCCAGCTCACAATAAACACTCAGGAGACAAAGAAATTGACTTCTGAGGTACAGGTTTCTATAAAAGAGGCTAGAGAATTGAAAGAAATTATTAGAAATTTGAATTCAAAGTTGACTGATGTAGAAAAACGAGTAACTTCGGTAGAACAACTATGCTCCAAAAATTCAATTTTGCTCGATCGGAATTCACGAAGAAGAAATCTGATTTTATACAATATACCCGAAGAGGAAAATGAAAACTTTGGATTGTTAGAAACAAAATGCCTTAAAGTTTTTGAAGAAATTGAAGGTCAGATAAATGAGCATGACATTGACTTTGTTAGACGCATCGGGAGAAACAAAGGGAATAGACCTGTACTGGTTAAATTTTTGGCACTGAAGAAAAAAACTCAAATACTGAGATTAACGCCTAAATTAAAGAACACAGGTATTAGTATATCGGAAGATTTTCCGTTAGCTATTAGAAATATTCGAAGAGAACTAAATGAATATAGAAAGGAGGCAAGAAAGAGAGGAATGACTGCAAAGTTAATCTACGATAAGCTGATGGTAAATGGTAAAACATTCTTTCTTGATGAGGCGAAAGAATCTCTTTTCAAGGATGGCGGCTCGAATGAAGTACAAACTCCCGCGGAAACATCAAGTAGAAAGAAAAAGAGAGAAGAAACGTCAAGCCCCGAGTCTGAACAACCTTTATACAACAAGCCTGTAACCAGCAAGAAGCATAAGGAGTCTGGGAAGAGTGTGCTGAAGCAATGGCTCGACACTGCTGGAAGCACTAGTAAAGAAGATTAGCAATTACAGATCCGCGAGACTCAGGAAGTAGAGTTCAAGGAAGGAAGAAAATGGAGTGACTTCAAATTTACAATATTATTTTGGAATAGTTCTGGCTTCCGAAACCTAATTGAAGAAATGAACCATTTCACCAATTGTGGTCTAATATGCTGCTCCGAGACGTGGCTGACATCTCTACCTACACTACCAGCTCACCTCGACTTCAACATAGCAGCCACATCACCAGCTATCAAGGAGAAGAGTCGTGGGAGAGCGAGTGGTGGGTTACTTATATTATCTAACAACGTACTAACAAAACCTGTAGTATTAGACATAAATAGCCACTGGCTAATTGTCAAAGTTAATTTAAAAAGTATTATATTGATAGTTATCAGTATCTATTTTAGACCGTCTTTAGATTTGGAATGTCTTTTAGAAATGTTGGATCTTGCATTGAAAGATCTCTCACATGAGCCTAAAGTCACAATAATAATAGGTGGAGATTTTAATGCTCGCCCTGGAATCCTAGATCCACTTCCTGAAGATATTGAGTCTTTCGACTTGAATATCTACCATGATTCCTATGATAGTAAGTCAAACACAAGGGGTCGCGTTCTCAATGATTTCATGGCTTCTCATGGATTTATTTTAATAAATGGTAGAACGACAAGCGATACTCCTGCCGGATTTACTTCTTTTGCAACAGCGGGGCAAAGTGTTATTGATTTAGTTTGGTGTCAAATTACTGATTTAAATGTTATTAGTGATTTAAAGGTTCTAGATAGCGTACATTGCTCCTCACACTTGCCTATTCTCTTAACTCTAAATATTAATAATTCTCACAAGAAACTGTCTAAACAACCAAAATATTTAACTAAAACATTCTTTAGATGGTCCCCCATTAGAAGTGGTCACTTCTCTGAGATGATGAATTCGTTTAAATTTCATGAATCTGACCTGCATATTGCATCGGTAGATTCTTTGAATGATAATCTTATTAATTTCATTAAAGATGCAGCTGAAGCAACGGGTATGAAAGTTAGTGTGGGACCCATGAAGCCGAAATCCTCCTACAGGAGAAATAAATGGTTCGATGAAGATTGTATAGAGTTTAGAGAAAAACTAAAATTACAAATGAAATTATGCCGTCGAAACAAATTTCAAAAATCTGATTTAAATGAATATACTATTCTTAAGAAAGAATATAAATCTCTAATTAAAGAAAAAAAAGATGTCTATTATAAAACTATTGCAGATTCATTCAGTAATGTCAAGGATAGTAAAGGCTTTTGGGCCGAAGTTAAAAAAATTACTTATAAACAAATCTCTAATAATTGTATCTCTCTAAAAGAATGGGAAATATTTTTCAATTCGGTCTACACTTGTGCTTCGTCACATGATACTAAGTTTTTTGGAGTAACGCATCCTTTGCTAGAGTCTTATATCTCTACGGAAGAGATTCTTGAAAGCCTGAATTCTTGCAAAAGCGGAACTTCACCCGGGCCCGACGGAATATCTTATGACTTTCTAAAAGCTCTTCCAGAAAATTGGATTAATTACCTAGAACATTTGTTCAATAAAATTGTCTGTGAAGAAAACGTTCCCAAAAGTTGGTCACTCATTCACATCTCGATGATTTATAAGAAGGGAGATAAACATAACCCCATAAACTATCGTGGTATTGCCCTTGTGAACTGCTTACTTAAGGTCTTCACTCAGGTTTTATTGAATAGGTTCCTTATATGGGATGAGGAAGTGAAGTTATTACCTGAATGCCAATCAGGATTCCGCAAAGGGAGAGGATGTTTGGACAACATTTTTGTCTTGTCTTCAATCATTCATATTCATCTAAGACTGTCTAAACGCTCGGTGAACGTAGCCTTTGTGGATTTTAAAAGAGCTTTTGACTCTATTTCTCACCAAAACCTTTGGATGAAATTAAATGACTTAGGGGTCAGTCCTAAAATTCTTCGGCTACTTCAGAACCTCTATAGCAATGCTTCAATTCAAGTAAAAGTTGGGAAGGAATCGACTCGCAATATAAGAGCTACTCAAGGTTTGTTTCAGGGTGAAGTATTGAGTCCATTTCTTTTCGCATGTTTCCTTTCTGATATGGAGTTATTTTTCAAAAGTAGAGGTGCTAAAGGTCTAAGTATAGACGGATACAATGATCTTCTTGTACTCTTGTATGCAGATGATGTCATTATACTAGCCGATTCTCCTGTAGATCTAAGAAGCAAGTTGGCCATTTTAGAAGAGTATAGTCGATCAAATTCATTGACTGTCAATACTTCCAAATCAAAAATTCTCAAGTTTCATAAAGGTAAATGTAGAAAAGATCCAGATTACTTGTACTCAGGAAAAATAATTGAACAAGTCCAACAATTTGTCTATCTTGGAGTTTTATTTTCTTCATCCTCGATATTTCTCAAAGAAACAACATATGCAATTTCGAAATTCAACGCAGCTATCTCTGTTGTCTTTAGTATTTTAGCAGGTGCAAAATGTCATTGTTGGGAGGCCACAAAGAAAATTTTTTACACTATAGCAAGATCCACATTGATCTATGGCTCCCAGATCTGGGGCATTAGATATCTAAATTATTTGGAACAAGCGGAAACCAATTTCTATAAGAAACTATTCCAACTTACTAGAACTACCCCTAATTACATGATAAGGCTTGAGACTGGAAGTGATTATGTATCAATGCAGGTTATAAAATCAACCCTCCTCTGGCTTTGTCAAATCCTATCTATGAGTGCTGATAGACTTCCAAGGCTTTGCTACAATAGACTTCTTCTTTTAGATCAGAGTCCCCAAAATAACATAAAGCTTAATTGGGTATCCCAAGTTAAAAATATATTTGTCACTTTGGATTCTCTAGACACATGGCTAATTCAGGACCCTAATTTAATCAAAAGACGGATTAATATAATTTTAGATGCCCAAAAAGCTAAGTTACTTAGTAATGATCTGGAGAAAATGAATAATTCAAACTACAACCCATTTTACAAATTTCTTTCAGTATCCCCAGGCCTACCTCATGAATTTCTCACCATGGGGCTGCCTTTTGTTATTGCAAAAACCATAGCTCAGTTGAGAACAGCCAGCAACTACAATATCAAATTTTCAATAAAAAATATCCATTATTCTATTAACCCTCAGGAAATCTGCACCCTCTGTAATAATAACGTATTTGAAGACATTTTTCATTTTATCTTGCATTGTCCTATTTACTCCCCCATTAGAAGGCAATTCCTCCAGTTTATCAACCAACCTATTGAAAATTCCCGATTACACGAAATCTTAAACAAAGCCTCAAAATTTGAATATATACACATTTATAACTATATAAAAAACTCCTTGAAATTGAGAGCTTCATTAATTTCTGATTGACACAATAATAATAATAGTAAAAACACACACAAAAAAAAAATCCAATATTTAATATTAAGTAATCCATTTTTTGCACTGTTTTCTCTATCTAAAAATAATTTTTAATAATCACTTCTTGGTTAAGAAATTGTATTTTATATTTAGTACATGTATAGAAATACTCCTTAAATTTAATGCATAGAAGATGTAATTATTTTCATTTATTTTAAGTTAAACTTTATTATTTCACAAAGTATCTGTATGTAAATAGAACATATGCGTAAGTTTTATGTTGGGGTATGTTTATGAATATATTACTAACATAGGACTAAAAACATTATATAAGGTCTACTCCTTGCAATGGGGAAACCCTGTATGCAATAAAATAAATTGAATTGAATTGAATATATACAAATTTGAACCACCGTCATTTTCGGTCTCTAGGGGTTCTGAAACGCAAAATTTTCTAGTCGGCACTTCCGGATTGTTTCATGAGATCAACCTTATAAGCGGGGTTCCTCCCTATGAAGGGAGGGAGGATCCGCGCTAATTATTGAAATTCGATTGCACATTTAATTGTATTTCAAAGAATGCCATATAGTCTGATTTGTTCCAAAAATTCTAATGTACATTCTATACAGGCTGTTTAAATAGCTAAACTTCAGGAGGTGAAACTAAGATAAAAAGTCATTTAGATATTTGCATATTTTTGCTTCGTTTTGGACAAAATTACAAAACAAGTTCTCATGTTTGTACTTACTAATTTACAATTTTAATGGAAATAAATTGTCATCGCTAATTGTTTCAAGAAACAAATTACTAAAATTCGGTCTCTTGACGTAGATATAGACTGGGTCTACGGCTTCTGCAACAGTAATGCCTTAGAAGCGGTGCGACAGGTTGCCCGCCGATTCCTAAATAGAAGAGTGCCTAATCGACGTGTCTTTTTTTTGACTTTAAATAGACTCTCTCGTAGTCTAAATGAAAGTACAAAAATGAAAATTTGTTTTTTTTCTTGTTTTGAGATTTTCTCCAAAACGTAGCAAATTCAAGTAAATATATAAACTCGTTATTTATTAACGAGGTGTTTTCTTAACAAAGAAACAATAATAGTTTCTATAACAGGAGATATTTCAATGTACTGTAGACCTGAATATACTTATATTCTATGTATATATATATATATATATATATATATATATATATATATATATATATATATATATATATATAATATATAATATAATTAGGCGTAAGTATTTAAAAACTGCTCTTAGGGTTTATTGACTACATAAATTGTTCGTCTGAAATGCAAATCACAAAAGCTTATATAAGAAACATTTATTTTACTTCTGAATATTTCACCAATATCCTAAAAAAGTTGTCCCGGTCGCCGTGAGTGTTCAGGCGTGAGCACTTAACACTCCATGCCAACGGGTCGTGGGTTCGATTCCCACTATGGGGTGGTGGCGATTTCTTTAGAAAAATGATAAGGCATCAGCCCTATCCTGGCTAGAATAGGGTGGTAACCTGTAGATAACCCGTCCTAAAATTCTTAGTAAATAATAAATGGATGTTAAAATTTAAATAAATAAACTAAAAAAAGTTATGATAGACCCGAAATCAAAAATCAATCTAAAAGTCTTTATTATCACGACCGTTCAACAAAAATAAATAAATGTCTTGGAAATATCTAAGAACTAAGAAAATTATGTTTTGAACCTTACTTCGCTTTAAAAGATAGATATCTTCGAAACTTGTTCCGAAGTTCCGAGGGTTGTAAAATAGAAATAGTGGTCTGAATGCTTTTTCCAATGTCAATATGAATAACGTACATCCTTGTAAAGAATGCTTCGAATGCGGATAGACAGAACTTCTTTCAAGCAGAGGATGTCAACACAGATCAAAAAATTCACAAATCCAAGATTACAGAAAGTTTCATGAAAGTTCAACTAAATTTTCGAAAGGCGGAAAACTTCAGAAAGAAGAGTTTCTTTTTAGCGCAGTTACTCCCTATCTCTTTTTGTTAGGAATTGACGTATATCCTACAGAGCCAGTAATGTTGTGTTGTCCCGAATCGAAAGACTCGGAAAGTTTGTCAAGGATTTCCACAATCCCTAAACTTTCCAGTTAAGTTTGGACTGAAGAAAAGTCAAATAACTCGCCTTTTCAGATCGGAGCAACTTCTTAATGCCTTTCCAAATTGTTGCTCTGAACTGGAATAGAGGTGGTTCTTCGATTCCATTGGTCTTCAATAATAGAGAAGGAAGGCGATGAAGAGTGTACATTTACTCCTTACAGCTTAATGTTTATTGAAGAACTTTTTAATCACTAAAAGTAATTTAAGTCCCATTATCTTAGAGATTTTATTTATCTTTGATTGTTTCTCTTTTTTATTCACTCAACGTTAATTGCAATCAACGTTAATTTCTCCAGTGCATTCGAATAGCAAAGTTGGTCAAGCATTTATAAGCCCAATATTGTGAACTACGAGGGACAACACAATTTCGACCTCAATCCTTCCGAGATGGGTTGAGCATTAGGCGAAATAATTACGTCTTATTTTATTCTTATGTGCCTATTTTTTTTTTTTTTTCACGGCGCTTCGACAAATCTGGGCCATTATTGCCGATATCCAGGGTTTTAGCGCCGATATCCAGCCATTAGCGCCATTATCCAAAGCGGCGCATTATCCATAGCGGCGCATCCATAGCGCCATAATCCATAGCGGCGCATCCATAGCGCCATAATCCATAGCGGCGCATCCATAGCGCCATAATCCATAGCGGCGCCATTAGCGCCGATATCCAGCGCCTGCAACCCGGAATTTTCCCAACGAGCCTATGTGCCTATTTAATATTAATTGAAATATTTGTCCTCCCTGTCTATAGTATTTATTAATCCATTAAAACAGCACCATGCTCAACATTCAGATAAGATTCAAGATCTGTAAGGAGAACGAATCAGTAATATTGACAGAGACGGCGTTTCGTAAACGTGAGCAATACAAACATCAGAATACCATCCAAGCTTATCATGAAGAGAGGGTTAGGATCATTTTGTGGCTTCTTCAACAGATAATTTAGATCCATCCTGTAAAATTGGGAAGGACTTGACAGCGACCGTTGGGCCATCCGACTTCCAACACTCATCGAAAGCCTTTACATATATAAATTTCTCATTCATGTTTTTCACCAGTGACATGGATTTTGCCTGGTTTAGCTCGAGGCGTTTTAAGGTAGTTTACCATTGACGTCCAACATGCATCAGAACAGAAAACAAAGTCACACTCTCGAGGCTTCCCGATCACTTGCAAAAGATTGTGTATTAATAGCAGACCGACTCGAACATCATAACTTCCAAAGAATCCTAATCAACAGCTCCGTTGGATCGAGATTTTTTTTTCACTAAAGTGTCTCACAGCAACGCTGCGGTGCAAAGTGATTGGATGGATCCAAAATTTGGCCGACCTTGGAATAAACAGACAAGGGAGGATTAGTAACACCATTCTGCATCGCCAGCATACAAGGTCCACAAACATTCCGTTGGTCACATATTATTTACATGAAAACAGACTTAGATTTCTTTTCTACAATAGAAGGCCTGCAAGATCATCAATATGACTGACTTTCTAGCTTGCTGCGCATGGAGGAAGAGAGAATATTTGTGAAGGCACGTAGCTCCACCTAAGTAAATCGAAGCTTGTGATTATGAAGTTTCATTTTATATAAATATTAAGTTTTAATGAACCTCATTATCCATCATCAGATGCCAAACATTAATGTCTAACCATTGATGAAAGATTTTCTGATAGCCCGAAGCTGAACCATAGGAAAACGTTATGCGAGAGCAGTGGAACGGGCGTTCTATAAGAAATTGATTTAGGATATTTTCAGTACTTTAGCATATTCAGGTGATTTAGGATTTTACGATATTGATCTCTGTGTAGGTAAAGTAACTCCATTTGGAGTAGCTATGCAGGCAGTTGTTAGGGGAACGTTGCCGAGTATACAATTCGTTTTGTCCTTTTTTTTTTGAGGAAGGAGTCCAATCGTGTGCGAAGTCATATGAGCTATATTTTGTCTTACCTCTCTTTCTTAATCAAACTCCAGTCTTCTAGTGTTGGCGTAACCTCTCACAACGTTTTTTAATCTTGAAGGTGACTGGTTAGGGGTAGCTACGAACAGTTCCAGCAGTTCATTCCATGGTAATCAACATGTGTCCAATTCCCTAACTGGTTGCTTCGTTTATTGAAAGAACGTAATTCTTCAGCTCTTTTTTTTTTTTTTTGTATTTCACAAAAAATGCAAGAATAAAGTGAAATATATTTTATCCAATCAACAACTAAAATAAAACTCACTCGATGCTAGATTACCGAGATACGATCTTCACTATAATATGTTAATCGATCCTATAAGGCCCTCTTCGTTGCACTCAATTTAACACAATAAATAATCTCGTCATAAATAAACATGAGTCTAGAGGTAGATATTGTACAAAGAACCGGTATAAAGGACGGCCTATGTGAATAGACCGCCAGGTGCCTCATTGTAGCACGCCGCTCCCTTGTGCCCGCATCTATATTGTAGCCAGCGAGTTGTAGAGATGGTATCTGGGTGCTCTTTACTCGCCACGGATATGTGGGTGGCCCCGTGTGGGATGTTAGGGGTTAACAAGGGAATATTTTGCGCTCTCCTCCTACGTGCACATTTTTGGGGGCTATTGTGTGCGCCATGTTTACTCACTTTCTTAGGATAGCATTCCTGGTTGCTGTATTCCCAACAGCAACACTTATTCAAAGATTCCTCTGTATTCGTCATTTCAGAACATTTTATCCCTTTTGTAATTTGGAAAGCTTGGGATAAGTCTACTTAATATTCTGTAAGAACGTAAATCACCTTCTCTCATGTAATCTTAAAGAATGGTGAGATTTAAAATTTCGTTATCATTTTAAGTAAAGTAACACATTAACAGCTATAAAAACAACAAGCAATAAAGCACCGAGGAAACAAACTTAATGAATTGTTCAATGCAACAAACACACCGTTCAAAGTTTTAAGCACTTATTTTCCCCCCTGAATTCGTCCCGTTGAAAATTTCTTAAGACCCGTTTTATTAAGCTTTCGAATGCTTACTACCCACTCATGACTTGCATAAAAAATATCTAGACAATTTTTTTGATGAATAGGTGAAAGGTAATAATTCATAATACAAACCAAGGTGAGGAATATGTAGAAAAAGGCTCAAATCAGTCCATTGTTTCTAAGTACACAAACTGAAAATTATTTATGAAAACTATTTCTATTTACTTCTTTCAAAAACAGTTAGATATTTCGGCTTAAAAAACGTTTCATTCGTTCCCATTCGTTAAAGAACCAACATAAGGTCTACCTTATGTTGTCTATAAATGCAAAAACGTAAGCGCTACGATTTTTTTTTTTAGCTAGTTTTGCCCAATGACCAATGGGATGTACATGTAATCACACAAAATATTTTTGTACAACATTTAGTCAAAATCCGTCCATTTTTGAGCCAACTAATGCGTAAAAAGGGATATGTATGAATCATACATATTCTCCTTCCCTTTTTTTAGAAGCGTATCATCCGTTGGGATATTAGTGCCAGGCTACCTACAGGTTGCCACCCTATTATATGGCCAACGACACAAGATATAACCTGGCGGTCACCAACACAAGTACTGGCGACCCCCAAAGTTTCTTAATTTGGGCGATGAAAGAACAGGGTAAACTCCTTGGTTGCTCCGTTTATTTATTTATTATTTTATTTCCTCTAGCCATCATTAATTAATTAATACCTAACTGTTTAATTACGTAATAATGCAATAATATCCCTCGGATGTAGATGCGCCGTAAAAAAAATAAATAAATAAATATCCCTCGGAGTGGTATTTGTAAATAGCTTAATAATGCGATAGTCAATAGCATGTAATCTACATTTTTTTCAATCCCTATGGATGATCCTGAGAACGGGAAACTATTTATTAGAATATTTAATATAACGTGTGAAAGTGTAAGAGGAAGTATTAGCACACGTGGAAACACATTACACAGAGCTCCTTTTACCACAGGTCTGATTTACAAACCAAATTCTCGATGGAGTAGGCCTAGCCATTAGCACAACACGCCTCAGAATAAACACAGCCTCTCTCCACAGCCTATCTATCTCACAACATCCCTTCTATGCCACGTGTATTGTAGCTCCATGCAACATGCAATCTCCACAATAAATAATACCGTATACAAGAAAATGTTATTAGAATATCATTTAAATATATATATATATATATATATATATATATATATATATATATATATATATATATATATATATATACCAGGTCATTCAAAAAGTCCTGTCGTTTTTTTGGGGGAAATTATAAATACATAAATATTTTCAAATAATCACCTTTATTCATCAAAATATCCACCGTTACAGTCGGTAACCTTCTCCCAACGAGATGGTAAAGCCCAAATTCCTTCCTTAAAAAACTGTTGATTTTTACTGCAAAAATAAGTCAGTTCGTGAATTAGGTTGTCACGGTCTTGAAAACATTTCTGTCTCAGATTGTTGTCGAGATCTCTGAATAGGTGATAATCAGTGGGTGACAGGTCAGGGGAATATGGTGGGTGAGGCAAAACTTCCCAGCCTATTTCTGTCAATTTTTCAAATTTCTGTCAAAAATTGACAGAAATAGGCTGGGAAGTTTTGCCTCACCCACCATATTCCCCTGACCTGTCACCCACTGATTATCACCTATTCAGAGATCTCGACAACAATCTGAGACAGAAATGTTTTCAAGACCGTGACAACCTAATTCACGAACTGACCACTTATTTTTGCAGTAAAAATCAACAGTTTTTTAAGGAAGGAATTTGGGCTTTACCATCTCGTTGGGAGAAGGTTACCGACTGTAACGGTGGATATTTTGATGAATAAAGGTGATTATTTGAAAATATTTATTTATTTATAATTTCCCCCAAAAAAACGACAGGACTTTTTGAATGACCTGGTATATATATATATATATATATATATATATATATATATATATATAAACAATGAAACAAGATCCTTTTGATAATTATATTATAGATCAAAAGCTACAAGTAATAAACATAATAATTAAAAAAAGTTCAGAAAACAGTTAAAAAGAACATCAAGTGCATTTTCATATATTATGTTTAAAAATGTAAATAACTAATAATAAATAATTTTTAAATATAATCCCGTGTATGAGAAAAGCTTGTAGTTAGGGTGGAAAACTTGCCAGGAAATAGGAAAATAAAATAATAAATAAAACAAATTTTAGTTAAGCTGAACGTAAAAATCGATTGTCGAATCGCTACAAATTTAAAGAATATATCTAATAGTACAGTACATAAAAGTTATAGATGATCAAAGTCAAATCCAAACATTATCGAATCATGTAACTAAAACTGAACATCGATTTAAATTTTAAGAGACAAAAAGAGATTTTTTTCCTTTAATAACGCCCTCATCCTGCAGAATTTCAAGTCTTTAGCTTTTCGAGAAGTGCCTAATAATTTTGATCATTGAGTCGTATATATTACGATTTCCCATCACCTATATCTCAAAAACGCTTCTATGTAGAATTATGAATCTTTTCAATTTTACTTAAATTTATTAGTTTAACAGCTGTGTAAAATTAAATAAGTTTATTATTAACTGGCCCATTGTTATAAGAGGGTAAATATCGGTTCAATTACTTGGTGTACTATACACACAGTGTGCGTAGTCCGGAACTTGGCCTTGTGCACTACCGTGCTCCAGGATATTCAATGTAAATTGATTTTTGTGTTAATAAAAACATTATTATTGTAATTAAAACTACGAAATAACGTTCTGCTGTGGTGTTATTTAACTCCTACGCAAAATAGTTTTTTCACCTTCTTACGGTTCCTGTAAGAGCTTTTCACAACGTCCTCAACATCCCATCGTACAAGAGCTGGCCGAACCTCGTCTTCTAAATCCTCATATTCTAGATTTTCTTTTCTGGTGGGCTTAACAGATCTTGATCCTGTGACCAATTGCTTCATGACAGAACAGATGTTCCAATTAGAAAGTGTTAATAATGATTGATTACTTTCAAAGTGTTGTCGGTATATATATATATAATTTATACATGTTTATATGTTTTATTATGGTTATTATTTTTCTATTAATTGATTTATGATTTTGTTATTTTTCTAACTTGTTTCCTTTTCCTCATTATGAGAAATCATACGTAATGTTTTCAATGACCGTACTTTATTCATGTATAGATACTACACACACGATTAAAAAAAAAAAGAAAAATGTTACTTCATGCAATATCAATAAAATCCCCGAATGGTTTTATTTAACCCACATAATATTTTCCATTGTAATATTGAAGCGAAAGCATGAGATATTTTTACGCGTTCTGGTAATATTGAATTGATATTCGGGGCCATACGGTTTGGTATTTATACAAGTTCAATGCAAATATATTCCTTTTTCTACTCTCAGAGGTTTCCCTTTTACTGCTATTACCAAAATGGCATTACTTCGTAACCAATCATTGTAGAATATATTCATATTTTTTTTTACTTCGAAGAGAAAAAAATTCAGTTTTTAATCGTTATTACCATAACAATTAAAAAAGTAGAAATCAAATGATACCAAATGAAAGGCGACATGATTAACAATTCTTGACAAAATCAGAAACGTCGGACAGCAGGAACAGCGTCATATTAGCGCGTTTTTCTAGTTATTATTAAAGAAATAAATTTCTTAAAATTGGTCCTTATTTTAGACAGCTAGAGAGCGAACAGACAAATATATATGAACATTTATATCACCATTATTTTTGTGATCTATGGGTTCAGAAACATGAAATGTTCTGGTCAGCACTCGCGGATGTCAACTTCATAAGCGGGAGACCTCCCTGTGGTGAGGAAGGTGGTATGTTGGAAGTGAGGAGCGTTGAAGACGAACTAAAGGTGAGCGGGAGTTGAAAGGTGCTGCTAAGTCGTGTTATTAACCAGGCTTGGCAATTTTATTTTAGTAAAAACATTAATTTACTTCATGTAGTGCACAGTCGGACTTTTAGGAACTGCAGACCTATTATGTCGCATTGAAGAAAGTCCCATCATCACAACAACCGCATGTAATCATTTTAGAGATTATACAAAATGCATACTAACAAATATAAAAACCATAAATATTATTTTGTTTGATCATAATCGCCAAAATTCGTTTACACTGTGCAAAATAAAACATTTAAGAGCAAATTTGTATTTAATATATGAGCAAATGTACTTTTCAAAACGTTCATAAATTTATCTAAAACAGTTACGAAGTGGTGGTAGGTGGAAGGCAATTATTTCAAGGCCTAATACATTTTCTACAAAATGGTTTCAAGAATAAACTTTGGTGGGGAATCCACAGTCGTAGAAAATGGGTTTTGAAGTTTTGAACGCGTGGGATTCGAATTATTATCAGATTTTTCACATAGTCCGCATTTTTAAGTTGCTTTAGCACTTCAAAAGTTTTCAGTATAATTAGGTCCCATTTTGGCATTTCTGTTGTGTTTTTTAAGAACGACAATCAGTCCAAAAACGGAGGGAGTGTGTTATTTCATTCCTCCTACAATCGATACTTTTCTGAGTATTAAGATCACTTCAATGCCAAAAATGTAAATTTTCTTTTAAATTTCATTTGAGTATTTGGCTTTTGTTAACTCCTTAATGCTTAATGCTTTTAACTAACTGTGAAAAGAAAATAGAATAGCTGAAATCAAATACTTAAGAGTATTACTTCCAAAATCATCAACTTACAAGATGGATAAGCATTACTTTAAAATACGTTAACTTAATATTTATGGGGCAATAAATATTGTATTTTTTTTTTTTTTTTTTTTTTTTTTTTTTTTTTTTTTTTTTTTTTTTTTTAAATGACTACAAAGATATTTTATTTGTAGAAAATGTTGTGTATTTTAGGAATGAGAATATTATCTTCTTCATGTCAATAGGGATTTAAATCAATTTTCTTAAATTCTGGTCACGTCCAGAACTCTAGTCAATTCCAATATATATTCCGTTTACCCTCGCCAAACTTTGGACAATATTTTTCTAAAATTTCTTCTTTAAGCAGGTCGTTATAAAATCTTTTCGGGAGAAGAAAGTTTAGAGGAAGAAAAACGTTTATGTAAATTGTAGTTTTTCCATGCAAATGCATTCGAATCCTTGCTAGTTCAGGTCGTGGGCCGCGGGATATGCATGAGTAAGACAAGGTGCAGCTCATTGGTCTATTATTATGTAAATACTCTTTCATGGCGCAAACTCTTTATGAGACACCATGTTGAGCGTTATGACTAGGATGAGTCAAAGTTTACTCAAATGTCAAGGACTCCTAGAACACATGGTGTTAATTTATTTTATATACTTTTTTTAAAAAAAAATGTGTTATATATACAAATTAGATATATGTTTTAATGAAAAATTGTTTCAAATATATCGGGAGCAAATTTCGTCCAAGGAGAGTGTACACAAATATCTACCTACGAAGTACAAAGCATTTTAAATAATGAACTATTGTTAAAATTATTGAATCGTGCAGAATGAGAAGGGCTGGGACATGTGTTGCGCATGTGCGAAGATAGATCGCAGAGAAAGATTCTGGAATGAGCAAAATGAGCCAAAGGAAAAAGAGGCAGACCTCGTAGCCGTTTTCAGGATCAGGTCAGAGTTGGCGCAAGAATACTGACAGAAGAAACTTGAAAAAGTCTGCTACAGATAGGCTATTCAACTCTTAGGACGTACCAGTAGCTCCATAAATAAGTAGGAAAGGTACAAAAATATGTAATTTCTTCCTTTAAATCAATATACACTTCGTTTGAAAGAGCACATAGAAAATGCAATTAATTTTCTATGTTCCATGAACTATGGGAACATGGAAAATTAAATTTGCCACCAATCAAGAAATTCCGAGAAATATGAAGTATCCATACTGTAATATTCAATTGTAACTTGACCAGGGGTTGGTACTTTGATCAACTGCAATAAATATATTACATCCCCTCCCCACCTGACCTGCCGACTACACCGAACCCTACTACCATGATTACAGTGTATATTGCTAATGCTATTGTATGCTGTAACATGTCGATGGGTTCTCCACGAGAAGTGTCCGAGTAACTGTTAACTTCATCATTGGTTTTGCCAGTAAACAGACTAACACTGCCATAACATTTTAGCAATAGAAGCCCACACACAGAAATATTAATGAATTCTATGTGGGGTAATACTTGGTGCCTATTGATAAAGATTTGAAAACAATTGTTCGAACACTCTGCAATGCGTCCAACAAAAATGACTATGTTCCTACGGAATATGAATAACGCTACATCCTATACTATTTAAAATCAAGCTGAATATAGAATTTTAAAATTACCCATTAAAAAAAACAGTGAAAAGTTATTCTGAATCCTTGTTAAATTAGATTAGCAGGTCTTAATAGCTAAAACCATACTGAGGGAGGAGTAAATCCGTAATTCTGAGATAATAAAAATCTTTTGTGTTCCGGAACGAAAAAACCACTCCGGGAAAGATGTGGTAATTTTGTTAGAGGAAATAAAAGCTCACATTTACAGCTTATCTACTAATCCTGATAAACTCATGGACGCGCTTTCTCACTAATGCTTTTTTAGAATTTTTCCTCTTTCACTTTTAGAAAATTAAATGTTTAATTATCCTATTTCTACTATATTGTACAGTGACAAATAAAATATATTTGTTCATATAGAATTGTTGTTCTATTTTCCAATGGAATAATAGTTTCTTACGCTTCAAATTAGATCTCTACAGGGTATATCGCAAGTAAATGACAACACTCTAGGGTGTGAACCTAGAGAAAAAATGCTGCCAACATCACGTTTCTATCGGGATTTGTTCTTGATATATCGCAGTAGTATTTCTAAACTGACACAACTCAAAATAAAACCCAACTGAAAATGTGCCACTTTTGCCTATGGAAGGGGCATAGCATTAAGACTGGAAGAGTGACACAAGTGCCCTCAGGTGTACAAGCTATGAAGCTAGGTACAGACAGTTTTGATGGTTGATAAAGAAATATTTACTATATCTTTCATAGTCATAACTGAAAAACACCACTCACATAAATGAGTTGTGTCACTTTAGAAATACTATTGCGATATGGCCTGCTTGAAGTTATTAAAAAAACCGTCGTTTTTGTAGAAAAACTTCAATTTCTTCTTCTCTACCACATTTTTTTTTTCAACGTTACATTACGTTTTTGAAATCAGCATTAAATTTTATTTAAGGCTAATGCAGTATCAGTGTTCAAAAGTGTTTTTTTCAAGAGCAAAAATTGTTCAAAAAGTTTACATTAATAAAAACGTCTCGTTAGCGACAAATGTTCGAAAATCACTACTCTGTTTCAAAACTAATTCTACAAACTTCCCAGTCTCAAAAAAGTTGTGAGATTTAATTACCTTTCCAACGGTACACCCTATGATGATGAAATAAGTAACAAAAAATGTTGGGTCAAACAACACTGTTTTTTTTTTTTTTTTTTTTTTTTTTTTTTTGTCAAATATGCACTTGAAAAATCGTTATTTCGTTTATAGGCTTTCATGGAGTACACGTTTGGTGTGGGAAATGAAACAAAACCATTCCCTTCTATCTTTAGCCGTTTTCAATAAATGTAGAAATAAAAAGCGTTACATAGAACTTTCCTGTATTTTCATAAATATTTCTAAATCTGTTGGAAAATTTAAGTTAACGTAAGTCATCTTTTCAAAAACAAAAATGGTTCGTAACCAATTTGCATAGTACGACCACATTCAAAAAAGGTTGGTGCTATTCGTCTTAACAGTTTACGGACAACTTCCTGTCTTGAAGTTTTGTTGTTTTGTAATTACAAAGTGTAAATTAAATTATACAAATTTTCAAACAGACGAAATTTGAATCAGGAGTTACAAAGTATCCTTTGATTGTCGTGAAGAGAAACTACAGAGAAAGAAGAAACATCCTAAATCCCGGGGAACAGGTGAGCTATTGCCGGCTGAAGTTTATATCGCACCTTTGGGAATAATGCTATGTTTCTAGTGGGAATTGTGGACTCATTTTCTTCTTCAAGTATTAACAAGAGACTCACATCCTCTGTTCAAGCCAGGATTCTAGGAGCGTCTCCCATTTTTGAGTGTGAAAAATCATTAAGCCTAAAACTTGCATAGTATTTTTGGGAAGCGGGATTCTAATACTAGAAACCAAATATATTAATGAAATCCTGGTTTGATGTAAGCTCCCCTCATTACATCTCTGTGACGTCATTATCAAGACTTCTGTGACTCACCATGGAGGTTGCCTCCGTAGAGGTGCCATACTTCCCCTGTTACCTCCATGCAGTTTAAAATCTGGAGGCCGCTAAAATTCGGGACTCCATTTCTATTACTATAACAACCATGTGCACTTTGATTGATTTGACCACATTTGTGCTCGTATGAGTAAGCAACCCAAGAGAATCATGGAGGAGGGGAAGGAAAGGCAGGTCTGCTAGTATACTGCTGGACAATATTTCTGTAAGTAAAGGTCACCGTGAAAATTACTCCTGCTACAGCAGCCAGCCTGGAACCAGCAATTAATTTATTCTGCATTGAACCTGCAACTTAAAGCCCAAAAACTATTCCTAACCTAATAAAGCAGAAATGTACTCCTTTTCGGCCCAAAAAATCCCGAAAAAATCATAGTAAATTATCCAATTATATTCAGTTATTTTAAGATTAGTTTATCTCATTACAAACACCTATATAAAGTACTCTCTTTTCAAATAGAATTATCATAACCTTACAGCGGTATGCTCATTCCCGAGGTATATTACCTTTTAGATAGTGTACCGCAAACAATCCTGGTAGACATAAAAATATGATTCTGGTGCGATTTTGAGGGCAAAATGGTGGTGCCCCTAAAATGTATTGCCTGATCGTTTGACCAAATGACCGAGTGAACAACCGATAAGATACAGACCCGCTGGCAAAGCACCTGACCGACATACAATACAAAAATATAATGAAAATCTCGGTCTAGAACCATTTTATTTGTTCATGTTTTATTACTTCATGAATTGCAAATATGAGAGTTTTAAAGAACAGGTGGAATAAAAGAATTATAAAGCTAAGGATACTTGTACATATAATCCATAAAACCTCCATGAATTAGGAAACTCACAATACAAAAAATTCATACATAATGATAAAGAACTTATACTGTTTGGCCGACAAAATATCGGTACTTCATGCGGTAAAAATCTTCCAAAAACAAAAGCTTGACAAACTATGCTAAATACTCTAAATGATAATTAAGTAGGTATATAAAGACAAATTTTAAAAATATTTCCGCACAATGCAATGGAATTGTATACTTATACTATTATCCTAAAGGGGACAAATATTAAAGATTAGGTAATACGTGTGCAATGATATTTTACATCTAACAAGTAAATTCATCGCTGAATAACATTAATCTAGACAATATAAGACAAACACTGTTTATTATGAATGATAAAATCCTATTTACTGGATGAATTGAAGAGTACTTTCAGACAAATGCTTTAAAATCATGAATTATTCAGCCTTAATTTTTTCATTCCTTGTCGAAAATAAGGTCATTTTATTTAGAGCCATAACTTTTGAATGAGCGGTAAGCTTTATAAAAGCCTATAGCCATTCTTGTAAGTTATAGGGTGCTTAAGGTTGAGCACCCATTACCCATTCAGTAACTCTTCCTATAACCTTCTTAGCAAGTGGATCAGAAACCCAAAGAACCATTTATAACCAATATCATTTTAGCATAATATTTATGCAAATTTCAGACAAATGTTTAAGTAAATCGTATCAGGGCAAACTATGCTGAAGATCGTTTAGAAAAAAAGATATTGAGCACACTGATTGCTAGCTAATAACCTCATTTAATATTTGCTTCAGGATATATAGAAGTATATATTTGTAACCATAAAAATATAAAGATATCAAAAAAAATGGAAAACAAGGAAAAAGAATTACAAATATCTTGATTTAAATAATGTAATACTATATACTATAGTATATACGTATATAGTACGTACTATATACGTATTTTTACTAATTAGTTTAGGTATTAAAACAACTATACGCAGGTAATTAATTTTATAATACTGTAATGTAAATGTAGATTATATGATTAATGTAGATTATATGAGACTCTCTCAGAAAACAATATGTGTTCCACTATTTTTCCTAGATTAATGATATTTCTATATAGATCGGCCCTGTAGTGATTGAGAGGGTATGTGATTTACATTGGAAGGGGAACTGGAACACCCTTCAATCAATGTGTGGGTCATTAGGGGAGTGGCCTACACTTGAGATTGGACGGATTGAGAGGAAGATAGCTTTCTCTTCGGCTAACGCCTCCAACGAGAAGGATAAAAACATTAGACTAGTTCTTCCGTATGCCCATTAATTTAAAATCAACATTTTTTTTATATATATACATATAAAAAACAACTATAATAAAGAGAAATATTGCAAAATATCAATAAAATAAAATAAGAAATAATAAAAAGAAAATACTAAAACAATAAATAAATTCATCAATTCTTATAAATAAATGTTAGTCAAGGAGGAGCTGCATTAATAACCACATTAATGCAAGGAATGGGAAAAAGTAATATTCTTAATAATTATAAAGGTTGTATTTTGTAATTATTATAAAACGTACAGTATCAGTTTTGCTATTTTATAATGGGGGTGGGGTCTCTCAGATTACTGGAGAATATTTTTACTGGGGGATATTTCCAACCAGTAAAAAGAGTTTTTTTTTATTTAAAAAATTCTAAAAATAGAAAATATACGAAAATCCCAAAACCTTTCATGCCTGTTAATGAAATATTTTATTTCTAGCACTTCGTTAACTCCAAACGGAACCAAACTTTACCTATCGTATCATAAATGAATATGAAACGTTTGGAACAAGTTTTAACTGAATTAATTGTTTCTTAATACCCGAACTGAAAAGTTTGGAAAAGTAGGCGTTTTAGATATTCAGGTGACAGGTATTGCTTTGGAAATGGTTTTATTCATTTTTCTACGTTAGTAAACCTACAAAACGTGTACCTGCAAGCATATGAACTCGAAAACGAAAGCGTTACGATTTTTTCTGAGATAATTTCGCTCCAAAAAGTATCTTCCGGTGGACGGATTAACGGGGGTTAACGAACTGGACCTTTCAATTTAGACGAAAGATTTTTGTACCAAATTCCATCAAAATAAGACCATTTTTGAGCCACCTAGAGAGCGAACAGACATATATATATATATATATATATATATATATATATATATATATATATATATATGTACACACACACAAATTTGAACCACCGTTATATTACACTGACCAACAATGAATATGTTTCGGGCTTAAAAATACCCAATTAATATGTACTATCACCCCCTGAGTTCAAAAAACACCTCGAAAATGACCAATTAGCTTTTGTTTTCAAGATACTGTAACATGCCACTTTTTAAATCCTCAACTTTCACTTTGTTGAGAAATTTAGTTTTTGGATGTTGGTACACCTGTTAACTGACAAAACCAAAGTTGTACAGGTATTTTGAGGTTATATACATGAAAGAGACTTATGGAAACATGAATGTCTTCCTCCACTCAATCAAATATGCTGAACACAAGTGGAGAATCTGGGGTGATCTAAAGGTCAAGGTTTTAGGAATGCAACTGGGATATACTAAATACTGCTGCTCTTTATGTATGTGGGGCAGTAGGGATAGGAAATCACATTACAGTCAAACAGACTGGCCTGCAAGAAATCTTGGCCCTAGTGAAAAAAAATGTTGTTGCCCTGCCTCTCGTCGACCCGAAAGATATATTTCTTCCACCACTACAGATAAAACTCGGTTTGATGAAAAACTTTGTCAAAGGCATGAATATTTGAGGGAAAAATTGCTACCTTAAGTGATGCAAAATTTAAGGCATGTGTTTTTTTGTGCCACAAATTCGGGAGCTTGTGAAGGATCCTGCGTTTGAGTTTTGGAAGGGAAAGAAAAGGAAGCTTGGAATGGGTTCAAGGGAGTTATTAAAGTTTTTTTGGGGAACAAAAGAGAAGATAACTATGTTCAGTTGGCGACGATACAAAAATATCATGAACTTGGATGCAACATGTCTCACAAAATTCATTTTCTCAAACCTCATCTAGACTTTTTCCCTCCTAGTTGTGGTGCAGAAGACGGTGAGAGATTCCATCAGGATATTTCTGTAACGGAACAAAGGGCCAAACAGGGCCGTTGGAATGAATGAATGCTTGCAAATTACTGTTGGTGCGTGTGTAGGGATACTCCAGAACTCACCTACAAGAGACAGGGCAAAAGAAAAATGAAATCCACATGATGGTAATCATATCAAACCTCCCAAGTATTCTGCCATTCATTTTCAAATCTTAAAAAATTTAACTACTATTTAATAAATCCAAATTAATTTATAATGTTGATAAACTTATGATTTAAAATTTACAGATTTGCCTCAATTTGTTAACGTTATATATTATGACCCATGGTGTACGTATCACAGAATCTTGAGCTAATAAAATTTTTTCATAATCATTTTCGTTTTTTTTTTTTTCAACCCAAAATTAGTAAGATTTGACTCATGAAGTGGAGGAAACATTACAAAAATATTTTTTTGTTGGCCAGTGTTATTAATCTATGGGATCTGAAACATGAAATTTTCGTGTTGGCACTTCCGGATTGCGTCATTGGAAAGACCGTATATGTGGGTGGGGAGGTACTAGGGATGGGCGATAGTCGATAGTTCGGCACTATCGATAGGCTGATACTATCGGTCAAAATATATCGATACTATCGATAGTTATTCGCTAGTGGCTTGCCATATTCCTTACGTACCTGTCCAATGAAGAATTTAATGTTATTGAATTGAATTATCTATTACTTAGAGGATTAGGTATATTTATAAGATTAAACAAAGGTTTAATACGAAAAACGAATTTATTTAAATTTATAAAACGCATTTCCAAAGAAAAACATATCAGTGACTCAAAAAAGTGCAATTATTTCAAACTGTTTTAGTTGTACTCCTTGAGCCACATATTACCAGAAAGGAAAACCAACATTTCCGCTTTATATGGCTCAGTCTGGTCCCCTGCTCAGAGTTGATTTTTCCTTTCACACGTTCTAAGTTCTGTAGCCTTAGAGCCTGGAACACTAAGGTATTTACTGGCTACATTATGCAGTTGGTTGTATTCACCAGATGGCTTTTTCAGTATTTAATTCACCAGATGCCCTCCAGAACCTGGGCACTTTAATTCTAGAAAAAAACAACTATCTAAAATATCTATTGATAGTCCAAAATCGATCGCTACTATTGATAGTCATGAACAATCGATATATCGATAGTAACAATCGACTATCGCCCATCCCTAGGAGGTACCTATCGACACAATATAAATATTCTCCATTGTCGTGATTCCCTCGGAGAAATAAATAAGATAACGATATTTAAAATGTGTCCATTGAGATTATTCCTTGAAGCCGAAGAGAGCCCTAAGAAAGGACGTGCGAACGTGGCATAAGGAACGAGCCTTCCAACTCGAACTGGCTGACAGTAATTGGATGCTATTGAGAAGAGTATCAGCTGTAGTCAGTCCTACCTCCTTCCAATTTCCTAAGGCAGTCCTCTACTTATTCAATTGCCTCGGGACCCTCGAGGGTATCCAACTACCTAACGTCCTGGACCTAGTACTCGGGGGAAAATAGACCGACTCCCAATAATTTATGAATATCTTAATATAAATAAAATCATATTTTGAGATCTTGTAGTTATTCATATCACTATTTCAAAATACAGTCGAGTCTCACTTATACAAATGTGAGGGAGAATGGAAAATGTTTCGTATAAGTGATTAATTCGTACGAATAGTACTGATTGGTCAATAACAAGTGGAATAGAATGGTACTAGGTTTCGTGGCTATTTTTTAAAAAATAAATTCTTCATAAAAAGTCACAATTTTATTGTTTGTACATATTTTGTTGTTAGATAACGTTGTACATTATTAAATTTTCAAGTTTCATATCACGAAACTCTCCTCGTTTCTTTCCTTTTACCGATAATAGTCGCAAGAGTTGACAAAGGTAAATTCAACTGTCTATCTATGTATATTTCTGTTTCGTTGGGGTTGACATGAACTTCTTTTAGTATTTGTATTTTTTCTTCAAGCGAAAGTTTTGTTCTTGTTTTTTTTTTTTTTTTACTCATTTAAAAAAAATAAAAGGACAACAGAACACGGCTATTAGATCGAATACTGTATAGAGAGATGAATCACTGGCACGAGCCATGTTATTAGTGCGGAAACGAAAGAAATCACACAAAGGAGAGTACATAGAACACGACTGGACTACTAGAATCACGAAGAACTGAGATGAGTGAGAGAGTGACTGATGGGGGTAAGTCACTGGTAAGTCAGTAAACATTTCGTGGAAAAGCTGTTTTTTGTTCTTATAACTGAATATTATTTACATCTGGGGAACAAATTAGCTTTTGTAAAACTGGATACTGCGTATAAGTGAATAACTCATTACTTAGGATTAAATGGTAGGCGAAAAATTCTTCGTAGAACTGAATGTTTTGTATAAAGACTCCACTGTATATACAAGTATATTCCCTACTACCCTTCCATTCTGTTACATGGTGAGTTCTATGAGTGTAATGAAACAAGTGATCACTGTTTTAGAGGACCGTGGCTCGGTTTTGGGGCACTATTCTATTTTAGCGCGGTTTCTCCCTCCCTCTATAAGGAAAAACCCGCTAATCAAGTTGACTTGACGCAATTCGGATGTTCCGACTAGAATATTTCATGTTTCAAATTCCATAGATCACCAAAGTAACCGTGGTTCGAATTTGTATACATATAGGATATATCGCGAGATAATGTGGCGAGATAATGTATCATACGTATGAAGGCTGTACATGTGTCCAGGTATCCACAGAAGAACAACTTATACCATAATACCCAACCGGGTTACCATAATGGCTTCCGGGTCACCAATTACTCCTGGACAGTTTCCGGATGAATCTGGACAACTTTTGGCCACTTCCGGTTTCACTTCTGGGTTCTCAAAATGGCTTCCGGGTCACCAAGATTACTCCTGGACAGTTTCCGGATGAATCTGGACAGCTTTTGGCCACATCCGGTTTCACTTCCGGGTTCGTAAAATGGCTTCCGGGTCACAAAAATTACTCCTGGACAGCTTCCGGATGAATCTGGACAACTTTTGGCCACTTCCGGTTTCACTTCCGGGTTCTCAAAATGGCTTCCGGGTCACCAAAATTATTCATGGTCAGTTTCCGGGTGTATCTGGACAACTTCGGACCACTTCCGGTTTCACTTCCGGTTGCGTACTATTACTTCCAGGTCACTGCCGGTTCACCTCCGGTCTATCATGAGTGCCTGGAAGACCCTGGGGAGTGTCAGAGTGCCATTGTCTGTGAGTGACCGGAAGTGAACCAGATCGAACAGGAGTTACCCAGTGATAGGCATGAGTCGACCGGAAGTAACCGAAATTGACATTCATGTGATCGGAAATCCTGTAGATTGAAGCGGAAGTGGAACAGGATAGAGGTTGCTCAGAGCAGACCGGAAGTGAACTTTGAGATGACAAAATGTTGTAACTATAGCTTAAGCTATTAGCAATTACGATATTTCATAAATAGATTAGCGGTTAGCGCACTGCCGCCGCTAACCGCTAATTATTAGCATTGGCTTTCTACAGTTTCGCTAAATTAGCGGAGAGGTATCAGCTTTTAGCGCGCGCTAACGTTTGCCCAACTCTGCTACGTTTGGCGGGATATTCTATTGAAACAGAGTTTAAAATAAACACACCTTTCCGATTGTCCGATTTACTTCATTTTTACAACACTTCTTTCTCATGAGATACCCATGACGTATACCGCGTTTGGTTACAATACAGCAGATTTACGACCTGTATGAGTATATTAGGACTTTAGGTCTGGAGTAAACCCCTCTTTAAATAACCCGATTAAGTTTATTTTTACAACCCATCTTTCTATGTTGATTACCACCACGAATACCGAGTTTCATTGAAATGTAACAAAAATTACGGATGGTAGTGGCAAATTTGTAATGTGGGTCCAGAGTAAACCCCCCCTCCTAATGAACCGATTAATTTTATTTTTACAACGTATTTCTCTCTTTATGGCCAAGATTTATGTCGATGCGCCATAAAAAAAAAAAAAAAAAAAAAAAAAAAAAAAAAAAAAAAAAAAAAAAAAAAGAAAAAAAATGATTGCAACCTCAGTAGCTACATTCCTTCGGAGGAAAGTGCTAAAACTTAGGCACATTGGATGAAATTGTTAACTGATTTCAAACAGCAGAACATCAAATATTCTACGACTTCCACTTCCCTGCAATAGAGAAGAGCTTCTACGATCCGTTGAAAATCGGTCGTAAATCTCTGCTGTATTGTTTATTACCAAGCCCTAAAAATATTTCAGGAGGCGTGGATCCAATGAAGGGCCGGTGTGGTGAAGCATTCCCCAAACTGTTGGGAAGATGAGTGCCGGTGATAAAGCTGTCAAATTCCTACAACAAGCAATAAATCAAACATCCACACCCTGAATCCTGGCCAATCTCTTTTATTCCACTTTATGTTGTATGTGATACTCTTTCTATTTTGGTTTTCTTTCATTTATAGCTGCCTTTTCGATTTTTGCTGATAATATAGACACTGATAGGTTTCTGTTAAATAAATGTTTGTATTTATTTTGAATATATTATAACTTAATGTTCAGGTTCAGCTTTAGCACTAGACTAATAAGCAGGATGAGTTCAAAACTCGGGCGCGCAATAAAGCTTTTATCTTCTACAATCGTCTTACAAGTGTTGGATTTCCAGACCGTCCCTAGTCCCACCCAGCCTTTAATTCAGTTATTAATTGGTAACTGGGTCTCCCAGTGGTCTAGTGGCTAACGCCTTGGATTCTCATGCGGGAGATGGGGGCTTCTGAAGCAGGGATTTCCCACATCAGGGGTCGTCAATGGCCAAGAAGTCGGTCCCTCTACAGTATCTGCCCCTTTGGTCCCTTCGTGGTCTGTTATGGGGCTGCTTTTATTATCAGGCTGTACCGTATGAAATGTCAGTTTTGTTTACTTTGCAATTTAATCCTTTCCCTTTTTTATTTAATTATTTACAAACATCATTGTTATTCATATAGAATTAAAGCTCTTTTATTCCTATTATTTAATCAGTAACTTGCGTACTGTGTTGTGAGAACGATCCTCTGAGAAAAAAAAAATAAAACTTAAATTATGACTTCAACGGAAATCCGTATTATTTTTCGTTATGAATTTAAGCTCGGTCATAGCGCTGCTGAGGCGTGTATGAACATTATCACGGCGTTCGGGGAGGGAACGGCGAATGAACGAGCTGTTTACCGGTGGTTTTCCAGGTTTCGAAGTGGAAATTTTGACCTTGACTACGAGGAGCGAGGAAGGCCAGAAAACAAGCTTGACAGTGGCCACCTGAAAGAAAGGGTTGAAGCTTGTCCCTCAAAAAGCACTAGGGAATATGCCAAAGAACTCGGAGTAGGAGCTACGACAGTTTCAAGAAATTTGAAGGAAATCGGCAAGTCCAAAACTGACATTTCATACGGCACAGCCTGATATTATTATTATTACTTAGTGTAATGCTCCTTTACATTTAATCATGCTCCGTGAATCGCGTTTACGGAATCACGATTCCAATCCTCGTATTTAAGCATGCTCCGTGAACCACTGACATCACATTTTGCTGATGTCGGTATTTCGCCCATGTTGAAATGTTTTCGTTGTATAAGTTTATATATATATATATATATATATATATATATATATATATATATATATATATATATATATAAACATGAACGAAATTTTACTCCCAATTCAGATTTTTACATTTTTCATTTAATGTGGGTGTATGAAGGAAAACTCTTTCTCGAATGTTAATACATTATTGTTACTGATAAATTTGTGCAAAGTCCATCGGTCGATTTAAACAATATTAAAGCATAATATTTACTGGTGGTACACAGGTACTACCAAATATATACAAATGTTAGTGTTTATAAGTTATTATAGTATCTTTATAACCTATGTTATTGTGTAGTATTTGAAAAATTAAAAGCTTCGAATTTTAGGTCAATTTGAATAGGAGGTATTGCAGTAAACCCAGCGAGACATTGTGAAAGATTATCATTTATTTACTTATAATTTATCGTCATTAACCCATTTCGTACCAAAGATGCATAAACGCAACATTATTTTCAAGTTTAACAAAAAGTATTTGTTAAATTTTTTTTTTTTTTTTGGCTCTAATGACTATTTGAACATATAAGAAATGTAACCAATAAAAGTAATTGCGATCATAAATTTTGCGGGCAATTCTGTAACCCTGCGAATATAATGTTACGTTTACGCAACGTTGGAAAAAGCTAGGCAAATCAGAAAATACCATGATTTTATTATAATATCGTTATTTATTTACTTTTTAAATTTTATGTTACTCTAAACAATATTTTATATAATTTGGCTTCAGTTGAAAATATAATTCAAATAAAAAAATAAAATAAATTGAACAAAGAATTATTTTTCTGAAACTTTTGTGAGCATTGCACAGATAAAGTAAGCTAACATTTACAGCACATGAATGTTTTTTGTGATAAGCATTGGTGACATCTTCTTTGTTGTTTATGATCTTGCCTGACGATCAGATGTGTTCTTTCGCTGTATCTTGGAACGCTTACAACGTTTTCATAAAAAATAATTTTTTGATTCAATTTATTTTTTTTAAATTTTAATTATGTTTTAAACTCAAGTCAAAGTTATATAAAATATTTTTTGGAGTAATATCAAATTTCAAAAGTAAATAAATAACGGTATTATAATAAAATCATGGCATTTTCTGATATGCCTAGCTTTTCCCAAAGTTGCATAATTTTTTCTCCTAAACTATAGTTGCTGAATTTTTTGTTTTTGGTTTTTATACAAGTGCCTAAGAGGAATAAAGAATGAAAAATTTCGAAAAAATCCAGTAGAAATAGGCTTGGGATTTAATGGGTTAATTATATTATTTTTAACTTATCATAAGTTTAATTTAAAAATATTATTATTCAATATAATTTATTATTATACATTTTATGGTCATTCATTATTGCATAATGGTGCTTCCTTCCTCTCCACCACCTTCATCCATATATTATAATGTACCCGTGTAATAGAAGTATGTGTAAAATTCCACCTAACAAAACACCAGAGATAAATGAGTAAATATTATTTGTTTGTGTAGTGTAGTACAGGTCCCACAAGGGTCATATGTCATTTTGTTTGTGTGTCTTTGTGTAGGTATTATAGTTCAAATTTTATTAAACCTCTGGTTTATCTTAAAAAAAATAAGCCATATTTTTCTTTTTACAACTTATCAAAGTTTTATGAGAACACTGTTAAAAGAAGAAGAAATACCTTTCTCAATCTCTTGACAGATGAAACGTTTTATTTTTCAAAGATGAATAAAAAAATAAATAGAATCAGAAAACTGCAGAAACATTTCATATTCTAAACCAGCTGAGAATAACAATATATATTTTGAGAGGGCCAATTTATTCATGGACTAGCACCACGGCGTCTTTTTTACTGTAGTAAATTATTCAAAAACGCAAAGTGCACCAAACCTCACCCTGCTTCTGTCTCATTTTTCTTTTTTTTTTATATATGTATTTTAATATAAGACAAAGACAAGATGCTCGACCAATATAAATATAAATATTTATGCTTCGAAATGGTAGATCAAAATCTCATCAAAGTTGTGAGAGGTTCATTCACATTTAGTTTTTCGAAGGCTTCTTGAATTAATTATTAAAAGTTGTTGTGATTTTCTTTTTTGTTAAGAGTGTAAAATACTTAAATGAATATATTACCAATTTATATAAAGATTTATTTTTTCTTATTAAATCAAATATATTCATCATATAGATTTACAGTGATGATCCGAGGGATCGATATCACCTGGGTAAAATCGTGAACAGGAAAAGTTTTTATTTTTATTTTTATACAGCTCTTTTATGAGGCCATTTTGTGTTTTTTAGGCTTATGAAAATGATTTCCTAGAGCGGGTACAAAATGTGTAACTGAACGTAGAGCACCCACAACTATTATTAGCAAAAAAAATACTTTCTGCCAAATTATGCAGTAAAATAAAAAAATCACCTAAACGTGCAGAACTTCGTATATTATATTGTTGATGAAAAAATGCCACCCCTTGCCTGCTTATCGTTGGCCCCACGTCAGAGTGTATCCGGCATCTTGTTTTATTGCACAACACGGAATTGCCTCTGTTGTAGGAATATATTCCTTCGGGTCAGGTTTAGGGCGGAAGGAGGCGAGGTAGTAAAACAAAATTTTATATTCCCGCATGAGCCACGGCCGTCATTCATATTTCAGTGTCTAAGAATATTGAAATCTGAAAGAGAAAATGGAATGATTGTGGAATATTAATGTCAACCTATGTTCGCTGAATGTTTAGGTATTATTTAACCTAGTATAACTAGATAGTACCTATAAAGACTAGATAGGGCAAATCTATTATTACCGGACATGATATCATAAGGCGGATCTATACTTTATGACTAGAAAGAACTAGCCAATCAAGACAAGACCTATTTGATCATAGCTATCACAACTAGATAGGAAAACCAATTACAATTAGATAAGGCAGATCTAACCTAACTAGAAGGGACTAGCATATCATAAAATGCGAGACTGACCTATCTTGACTAGGAAGGACTGGCCTATCATGATTAGATAAGATCGAACTATCACTACTAGATAAACTATAGCTATCGCAATTAGATAGCAAAATCTATTATGACTAGATAATAAGACAGACCTACCCTAACTGGATAGGACTAGCATATCATAAAAAGACATGACTGGCCTACCTTGACTAGATAGGACAGGCCTATCATGATTAGGTATGGCCGAATTATCAATACTTGATAAATCATAGCTATCACAATTAGATAGGAAAATCTATTATGACTAGATAATAAGACAGACTTACCCTGACTGGATAGGGAAAGCATATCATAAAAAGACAAGAATGGCCTATCTTGACTAGATAGGACAGGCCTATCATGATTAGGTAAGACCGAATTATCACTACTAGATAAACCATAGCTATCACAACCGGATTGGAAAATCTATTATGACTAGATAATAAGACAGACCTACCCTGACTGGATAGGGAAAGCATATCATAAAAAGACAAGAATGACCTATCTTGACTAGATAGGACAGGCCTATCATGATTAGGTAAGACCGAATTATCACTACTAGATAAACCATAGCTATCACAACCGGATTGGAAAATCTATTATGACTAGATAATAAGACAGACCTACCCTGACTGGATTGGAATAGCAGATAATTAAAATACAAGACTGGCCTATCTTGACTAGATAGGATAGGCCTATCATGATTAGGTAAGACCGAATTATCAATACTTGATAAATCATAGCTATCATAACTACATAGGAAAATCTATTATGACGAGATAATAAGACAGACCTACCCTGACTGGATTGGAATAGCATATCATTAAAAGACAAGACTGGCCTATCTTTACTAGATACGACCGGCCTATCATGATTAGGTAAAACCGAATAATCAATACTTGATAAATCATAGCTATCACAGTTAGATAGGAAACTCTTTTACGAATAGATAAGTAAGATTTACCCTGACTGGATTGGTCTAGCCAATTGTGAACTATTAAAAATCTATTATGATCAAACCCATCTTGACTGGATATGATTGACCTATCATCATTAAGACCTTGCTATCACAACTACATACGCCAGATATATCACAACTAGACAATCTATTATTTCTACATAATATTATGGCATATCTACTCTGACGTGATGGGACCAGTCTCCCACGTCAAATGGGACTAGATTATCATCAAAGGATTAGAAAATGTATCATGATTACATAAGCCAGACTTATCAAGACTAGATAGGACATAGCTATCACAATCATATAGGAAAATCTATTATGACTAGATAAGACAGACCTAACGTGTGGATGGGACTGTAAAAATAGGAAAATGTAAGTAAGGTAAGGAACATTGATAAGACTCTCCTATCCTGACTACTTAAAAATTCCACACAAATGGATTTCTCAATAAAGTCTCGGTGCAAGAAAAAACAAAACAAATAGATACAATGAATTAATGGAAATAAATAAAGGCTTATTCATTTATTGATGTATTTAGGTTTCAGAGATAAACCTACATTTGCATGTGTACTTCCACATGTTAGTGTTATGTACATATTTTATGTGCATAACTGAGACATGCGAAAATGGATCTGAAAATAAAATAATTCTGTTATCAGCGAAAAATATTATAACTGTAACTGTTAGTTACCATAGAGCGCCAAAACGGATATGTTTGTTATCTCTTATATGTTAGGGGAGCTAATAAAATGCGTAAAATCCTTAAGTATCAGAGTATTTTTTTTTTGGGAGTGTAGCATATCCGAATTCTACATTTTATTTTGCTATCGTAATTATTTGAATGCATTCAAACTAATTAAGCTGTTATATATATATATATATATATATATATATATATATATATATATATATATATATATATATATATATATATAAAATGTTTTCAAGGATTCTGATTCACTGGATTTCCAGTTTAATATTTTTTTGTGGACTCGAGGTTTAGGAAAATTCCAACTTCTAAAACATGGTTTGTGGTAACTAATGTACTGGTATTTATTTATTTATACAATCACAACAAGACTATTACAGTACACACCCCATTGTGACGCGAAATTTTTGAAATAATATGTCACACAAATAAGAACTTCACAATGTACTGGTTACCCGGCCACGAAGACATCAGACTAAGTACTGCAGTAGACAAACAGGCTAAATTAGCAACTCGACGACCAGGACCAGACGTACATTACATGACATACCAGGATCTTCAAGCCGCATCTAAGAGATATGTAACAGATAAATGGAAAGAATCCTGGTACAACACGACTGACAACAAGCTTCGAGAAATCAAGCACACTGTACACGAATGGTCATCGAGTAAAAGATCAAATAGACGGGAAGAAGTGGTTTTATGCCGTCTATGGATTGGCCATACACGACTGACACATTCCTACATTATGACCAGACAAGACAGACCGACATGTACATACTGTAATACTCACCTAACGATAAACCACTTACTGACAGTAGACTCAGGACAAATTTTAAATTACCCTACAATTTGACGGACATACTTTCCGATAATAGCCAGTACATTGTTGAAATGATTAAATACCTCATACATACAAATTTATACAACATTTGAAAAAGTAAAAATAACAACAGCTATTTATATTTGGCTTCTAAATATATTTGGGCAATAGACGTTCTTATTTTTTTATTTTTTTGAATGAAGAATTTTTATTGTCAGATTAGGATAATATATCTTTTTCTCTTCCGTTTCATTTTTCCCAATAATCTAACACATGCAAATAATATAACATTTCTTACATACATTAACAGTTGGCTTAAATCAAATATATGATTTTTAAGTTATTTTTAATTTCTTTTTTTTTTTTTTTTTATATTCTTAAGTATTGCAACTTTCATGCAACACCTATAGTATTAGTCTAAAAAACCTGCAGTAAAGATTTTTTTTTTTTTTTTAATTTTAACGTCCATTCATTATTAACTACGAATTTTAGGACGGGTTATCTATAGGTTACCACCCTTCAGTATAGATTAGATTCCTGCAATACAAATATAATTTTATTATTGGAGAATAGTATATATTAGAAGGGTAACGTGTCTGTTATTATAATGACTCACGTCAGAAATAGTGCAGTAAAGATTAGATTCCTGCACTATTTCTGACGTGAGTCATTAAAATAACAGACACGTTAATCTTCTAATATATACTATTCTCCAATAATAAAATTATATTTGTTTACTAATACAGCAGCTATTACTGATATTTCCCCTTTCAAACAAAAATCCCTTTGAATCAAACTAATCTACATTCCTGTATAAGAGATTGAGCACCGATAAATCCAAACAAGACAAACCGGCCGTATTATCGGCCCACTCAACAAGTGTATTTCCTGCGAATTTCGAGAGAGAGAGCAGAAGTCCTATCCAGATTGATCAGTCACCAATTTCGATACATTTACCAAATAACAGCCCTTAGCAGGCAATTTGACAGTTAGATTGCGCATTAGCTCGCTAAGGACTGCAATTTAAATACCAAATCGACCGTAGGTAGTGCTTATTTGCTCCGATAAGAGATTAATCTTCCTTCGCCTCGTTTCTGCGGTTCCCCCTTCGGCTATCTTCGGTTTCTATCGCCCTTTCCTACAATTTCTCAAATAACCACAGACCGATTGCATCTAAGCCTCTTGGAATACCGTTCATTATAATGATATATCTCTTTTTAAAGAGAGAATTTCAACAATTTATCAGTGATAAAGCTGTTATTTCTTTAAGTGAGACTTTTTTTTTTTTTTGCCTGAGAAATACAGCCTTTTTAATATTTTTTCGAAACGCCGTGTAGAACATATTTTAAATAATATAAAGCACAAACTGAGAAATCGTTTTGTGCAACAACACCATGAAAAGTTGCATTAGAGCAATAAAAATACATAAAACATTCAATAGTACCTCAAAACCACCAACTCCACATCTTTAAACACGGCACACCATGTGAAACAACAAGATTGTTTTATTCTCTACCAGGGAGATTATTTACTTATGTTACACGTTTCGAACCTTGGACCATATACACAGTATAGCTTATTATATGAAACAGGATTTGTTCATTTAAATATAATTTATTGAAAGAATAATTATTTTTCAAGAGAACAATTAGCATATATGGTCTTATTCAAGGGATAAGGAATTCATTTGTCACATGTCTTTGAGGCCTTCATAAGAGATCCTTTAATCGATATGATGTTAAGATTAGAAGAAAGTATTAATGCCTTACACAGTACTAACATTCTAGACATTATCAATATCTTAGTCAGCATTAACATCTTAAACATTATTAATATCTTAGATATTATTAATACCTTAGACATTAACTACCATCCGAGACATTATCAATATCATAGTCAGCATTAACATCTTAAACATTATTAATATCTTTGATATTATTAATACCTTAGACAGTACTAACACCCGAGACATTATCAATATCTTAGTCAGCATTAACATCTTAAACATTATTATTATCTTAGACATTATTAATATCTTAGATATTATAAACATCTTAGACAGTATTAATATCTTAAACATTCTTAATATCTTAAATATTATTAATATCTTAGACAGTATTAATATTTTAGACAGTACTCATTATCTTTAGCAGCGAGATTAAAAAGAGAAATAGAAAATACAAAATAATAAATTGAAGAGTTATTAGTCTTTTTTCTTTTTTTTTTTTTTACTTTAATGAACACTTGTTATTTCTCATATTTAATCATATTTGATGTATCCAATAACCTATTTTCTCTTTGTAAATTAATAATATTCTAGTCATATACAATTAAACACACATTCAGGCATACTCATTTGTGATACTTTAACAAATAACACTAAATACTTAGTTAAAAAAAAAAAATTTCTTTGTAAAAAATACATTGTAATTTTAGTAATAAAACAACCAAGCTTAGGAGTAAAACCGTTGGAACTTTTACCGCTACAATATTATTAAAATTTATAGGAGCTAAATAATTCCCTTACCTTTTCTAGCCCTCCATCAAGGCTAAAATGTTCGTTGTTAACACCGTCTGTGTGCTTTTTCTCTTCTATTTAGTACTTATTTAAACTAGACGAAAGAGGGAATGGTTTTTAGTAATGAATTATTCATTTTATCTCCCATTACTTAGTATTCATTTATATTTTATGTTCGTAGCTTAGAAAAGTTCAAGTTTTTGTTTTGCACGCAGAGGAAAAAGTGAAATTTTCAGAGGAATTGGAGATATTCGAATTGTTAAGCCGTTTTTTTTCAAGTATTTTAAGGTCCCAGAGTGATAACGTAAAAATTACCCGAAAACATCCTAAGGCACAAACAAAATTATGATTTCTCCCGCTACGCCAATGATTTCAGCTTGATTTCATCAAAAGTCAGCGTTTATCCCGACCAACTTGCTACCGGTATAATTGTTTTACTGGTAATATACATAAGGGCGAAAGAAAATCGTATTGCCAACGGTTGGGCGTTTTCTGATCTTCCACGTTTTGCAGGTATTTTGACTTGAACAATCGTATAAAGCCAAATGATATCAGCTGTTTTGATGAGTGGAAAAACCATAATTCTAGTTTTGAGTCCTGCTAAACAACAGATTCCGTTGAAATTTTTCTCAATAGATTTAGAATTCATCACAACAAACATACTATCCAGCAACGTTGGACACGAGGAATCAGATATTTAACTGAAACATGGTATTTCTATTTTCTTTTTTTTTTGGTGGGGGGGGGGATTTGTGTAAGCTTTTCATAACGAATGCAGAAGAGAAAAACGTTTTATGTTTATTGAAGACCTGAAAACGTGCTCGGTTCATGGAGCTCCAGGCGGCCGGATGCTGTGATTGTTTAATCTCTAGGGAAAAATATTTCGAGATTCTCTAACAGGGAAATTTATTTGTTTTCCTAAACCAGGCGTTTTTGTATTATTCTTGCCAACTTATGTATGTAAATTATCATATTATCTATACGCAATTTAGAGGGTCTAGTGGCTTATGGCTTAGAATCTCATGCGGGAGGTGTTGGGAATCCCACCGGCAGCAGGAATTTCCTCATCTCAATGCACGTTGAAATTCGGAAACTCATAAACCAATAGTAGTTTGAAGTGTAGAATTGGTAAAGAAAAGCCTTGCTTAGAGACATCAAAGTTATGACAAGAAAAAGTAGTACTGACTCCCTTAAGGATAGGACATACTATGGTAATTACATAGATTAATAAACGAAATTTATCCATTAAAAGTACGGGTTTACCTTAAATTCACTTGAAACTTAACCCTTGTAAATAACATTAAGGCCAACATTCATGGTGCAGCAGGGAACTTTCTCAACGGGCCGTAAAATGAGAAAAATCCTTGCTCCATGCGTGACTCAAACTCACATCTCCGCGTGAGAATCTAAAGCATTAGCTACTAGTAGACCACGAGAAGACCCACTAAACGTACATATCAATGTGATTAACATTTAAGACAATGCTGTCGAATATCTTCCAAAAATTAACGGACATGCTCTAAAATCTTTTGACTAAATCATTCACGGTTATACACTGACAGCAAGACAAGCATAGCACGCATATACAACATTCAAATCCACAACGAACAAACTGAACACATTAGAACACTACTAATTCAGTGTAAACAGAAAAAGTCCGTCACGCAGGAGCTGCATAACTAAGCACTTTCCTCAGAATTTGGGTAGTGTAGACTGCTTTCCAGAACAATTTGCTTAAAATATCCTACATAAATAAAATAAAAACATGAATAGTTCTCTTTTAATTTTGTAATGAGTAACTGATAAATTATTAATTTGCTTCCAGAGTTAAGTTTACACATGGTACCTACTACACTACGTAATAAATACAAAAAACCTTATATTATCGTATTTTGATCTAACGCACGAACCGGATACAGTCCCTCTAGCGCTCCTTGCGGCGCCTTTGTGGACCTATGTCTGGCTGGCTTTTCTATTGAAATATATTACAAAGTAAACCCCCCTTTCCGATTGACCGATTCAGCTCATTTTTATAACACTTCTTTCCCATGAGTTACCCACGTTCACCCAGCAGAAATTACGACCAGTATGAGTATATTAGTAATTTGGGTCCGGAGTAAACCCCCCCCCCCCCTCCTAATGAACCGATTTAGTTTATTTTTACATCACATATTTACCTGTAGATTACCACTACGAATACTGAGTTTCGTCGAAATATACCAAAAATCACGGTTGGTAGTGGCGATTTGGTATTGTGGGTCTGGAGTAACCCCCCCCCCCCCCTCTTAATGAACCGATTTAGTTTATTTTTAAAACACATATTTACCTGTAGATTATCACTATGAATACCGAGTTTCGTCGAAATATACCTAAAATCACGGCTGGTAGTGGCGAATTGGTATTGTCGGTCCGGAGTAAACCCCCCCTCCTTATGAACCGATTTAGTTCATTTTTATATCTCACTTTTCTCTCTATATTACCACTACGAATACCAAGTTTCGTTGAAATATAACAAATATTACGGCAGAAATGGTCAAATTAGTGTTATGGTCTCAAGGTAAACCCCCCCAGACACATGTATATATATATTCATATATATATATATATATATATATATATATATATATATATATATATATATATATATATAAATTTTAACGGGGGTCATTTTCGGTGTCTACTAGGTAGGATCGATAAAGATTTGAAGACATTTTTCAAAAATTCCGTCATGAGTCCAACCTCAATAGCTACTTTCCTTCGGAGGAAAGTGCTAAAAACGTTACAGTTACAATTAACGGATTAAAGGACATTCTGGACAATTAGAGAACGAGACAGTTGACTTACTCGCAAAATCAGCTTCAAAGGGCACGACATTACCTATATCTTACTCTAAAATTACATCACAGACTATAAAAAGAAGTCTAAGAGACGAATCAATGCAAAAATGGGACGAAAGATGGACGAACACAACTAAAGGAAGACATTTACACAAATATATACCACAATACTAAACAGACAAAAATTAACACTTAACAGCTTTAAAGTAACCCAATTTATATCAGGACATAGACCGACGAAAAGTTATTTATATAAATTTAAACGAATCACAAATAACACATGCAAATGCGACAATTCTACTGAACAGACTTCTCTCCTCTATGACTGAACATTACTTGACGGACCCAGGACAAAACTGATTAAGGACATTACATTGCAGGATGGAACTTGGCCCACTGACAAACCCGACTTACTACTTAAATATTTTAACGAATTTGACGCATTTATTAAAAATTTGGACCTTAAAACATTCAATGAAATCATCTGAGTGTACACATATGTAACTTATTACATATGTATTTATTTTTCTTTATTTATTTTCTTTAATTGTTTTTTTTTTTTTTTTTAGTTTTTATTTTATTTTTATTTTTATTCAATATTGTGTTAAATATTAAATTAAAATATCTTATACATATATGTATGTAATCAAAATACGTGCAGTATCCCACGATGGAGGGTTACTCCAACGTGGAAAACAGGGAAAAAACGGTTAAACAATTGCAAAGATCTTAGCTCCAGAAAAATGTTTTATTATTTTACTCTGATGGAAAATTATTTTCCGCCATCAAACTGAATATACTAAAGCCCTTCATAGTCTTGTCAGAATCCAATTAATTCTGTCAGAAATTCCACCCTCATCTCCTCGGTTATCCGAATCATCTAGTAATTTCGCTATCTTCAGCTCACATTCCACGAACCAAGACGAAGGAAGCCAAACTTCTAATGACCCAGGAGACATCTACTATAGCCAAAACAAAATGGTAATTTTAAAACAGGTTTAACAATTGTTAAAATATGTAACTAACTTACATAAATGGTAGTCATGTTAGGTTAAACATTGTTAAAGTACCCTTTTTAGAGTGCTCCTAATTCCCCTAACCTCTTCCAATAGTACTGGGATCATATATTTTGTTGATAATTTGAAGTACCTATATAAGTCGACTGTCATATTCCTATGTGTTCCGTGCTCTGATAGTGTTTAAAGACTCTGCATTAGGAAATAAATTAATACATACCTTCTAATTGGTTGTCATATATACTATTAAAAAATTAATACAAGTATGCAACTTTGACACTAAATCATTTAATTTAAATTACTTGTTTCTAGTCACGTATTAATGACAAATGCTGTAATAACTCAGTTCGACTTTAAGTAGAAACGAACATGTATACAGTATAAAATCCTATGAACAATACCGCCTTTCATTTGACACATAAAACCGTTTGAAAATAACGGGAAGTTCCGGAAATACTGTCCCTAAATGCTGCTAGTCGGCCCAAATGCGCTACTCTTAGCGCCCAGCGGCACGTGTTAACATGCTCTAATCGGGATGGTACATTTACTACCATAAACTTGGCAAAATAATCATATTGTAGGGTTCTTGTTAACAAAATTCGGGAAACAATTTTCCCCCTCATATCACTGCGGTCACCGTAGTGAACACTACCTATGTTTTGTTGAATATGATTAGTTATGCAGCTCCTGCGTGAAGAACTTTTATATATATATATATATATATATATATATATATATATATATATATATTTTATTTATTTATTTCCCCTTTTTTTTATTTATTTATTTTTATTTTTTTCTATTCATTTATTTTTTTTTAAACGGTACCCCCCTTTTTATTTATTATTATTCGGGGTGGGTTTTCTCCGTTTCCGGGTGTTCAATTTACTTCGGGGGATTTACATCCAACCGAAATAAATAATTATGTACGTACGTGTACATACACATGCTGGATATTTAAGAATTATCGGACAGCTCTCACTGCATCCAGTTGTGCAGAGGGCTGTTTCTAGTCCGCTTTTTGTGGCCAGGTAATACACTCGCATGACTGCGCTATGCATGTATCCAGTCTAATGAATGCGTTGTTGTGTATTTCTTGGCCACTTACTGACAGGAGCGGGAGAAGTATAAGGGTACGTTCATGGTGAGGATTCATTCTGCGATTCTACGATAGCTACTCCGATGAGCCCTGCCCCGATGTATTCTACATCGATGGAGGGTGTTCATGCTGACTCAACATTGCATTGGTTCTTGCTGGGAGTAAAGTAACCTTCAACAGTGAATTAGCTTTTGTTTATGAAAAAGCTCTGCTTATGTTAGTGAGAAAAAATGAGCCTTTACATTTAGTTCGCGATGTTCCTGAGAAAGAAAAAGGGATTGGTTTCTTACTCGGAAAAATTAATGGAATCCTATTAATTTTAGCGAGTTGGATAGACTAGAGTCGCTATAATTAATATAATTCTATTAATTGGGAGTTGGATTGACTAGAGTTTTCTTATATCTTCTTGAGCGAGTGGAGCGTAGCGTAGCGAGCGGAAACGCATATCATGTAATACTTAATAAATGTAAAAGATCCAAAAAAGAGAGAGAGAAAAGGAATAAAATATGTTTGTTTACAAATATCGTTGTTTGTTATCCTTCATAACCTGCAAAACAGGCAACTTTAATGCTTAATAACTTTTTTCATAGTTGAGAGAATTGATTTTGATCATATTAACCTTTTTATTAATAAATATTACTTGCCATTATCTAATATGAATTATAACCGTAGATAACGAGTCAAGTAGTAATAGATAACCAGCAAAGAACCTGTAAGCTAATCAGTAAGCTTATCAGCGAGTACGAGTAACTGTTATAAATCACTACTGCTACTTCAAAAGTAACTGGATGTGGTCTTCGCAAAAAGACCCAGTTTTCTTTCATCTCGACAACGAAATAACCAAAAAAGAATAATCACACAAGATGAAGTAATGTGGGAGGGTAGGTGACCTGCGCACTAGATTCCTTTTGATGGAACCAATCACAGTCAGGCCACATCGCGAATTCCCTCCTCGCTGCGAGGAGAAAACAAAATATTTGTTCTTCCCCGCGGTCACTACGCGGGTGCGAGAATAGCATCGGAATTAAGGATCCTCACTATGAACACTCCCACCTTAATACATGTGTTTGTTTTACATCAGGGCAGCGCTCATCGGAGTTGCTATCGTAGCATCGCAGAATGAATCCTCACCATGAATCCTAACTCTCCTCCAAGCTGAAGCCAGTGCATGTTTGTATACTTCTTAAATATCCTTAATCTTACGGGCTAGTATGGCATCGGAGCACCGCTCGCACTGCTTCCGATGTCAAGGTCTGACTAATTATTTTATTAGAAAAGCTACACGAATTATTCAAAGAATCTCCTGAAATTTTTGTTTTATTTATTTCCCTTTTTTTTTATTTATTTATTTTTTTTTATTTTTTTTCTATTCATTTATTTTTATTATTTATTCACCTTTTCTCTTTATTTTATTTTTATTTTTTTTTTCGGTACTTTTTTTTTTTTTTTATGTTTCTTTCTTTTTAATTTTTTCTCTTGGCACGTTCAATTTCCCTAGTTAAACATTCATATTAACAGTTAGTAATTTACTAAGTTTAAAAGAAGTCAACAGAATATGAAAGAATCTAAAATGAATTAACGAGTACGTAACAAATTTAAAAGTATGCACTAATAAAAGGTAAAAACAAGATCTAACAGCTAAAAAAGTTAACAAAAATAACACAGCAAATAATTAGTTAAAAAGGCAACTATAACTAAATAAGAAGTACCAACAAAAATATCACAAGAAAAAATTGGTAACATATATGAAGGTTACAGGGAAAAAACAAAAATAGTCCATAATTCTCCGATTTTTTGTTTTGTATCGCATTTTGTTGGTCTTGAAGAGTACTATCAGATGGTAACACTGACATAGGCTTCAAAAAATGATAAACCCATGAAAATCGAAGTTGAAAAAACTGCCTACAGGGAAGAAACAAGGATAGTCCAAGCGTTCCAGGGAAGAAACTCCGCTGGTTTTCACAGGTGGCTTACAATCTTTTTTTCGAGTTTCTATCGCGTGTGCTTTTGTTTTTTAATTCAATTAACTGAATTGTTTGAGGCTAAAGTGAGATCGTTTGAGTAAGAGAGATCAAGATGAAGTGATGAACAAGCCAAGAAGATCCAAAAAAAGAATGAAAACTGGGAGAGAAGCTGAGATGTTGAAATAGAAGAATCTCATGAGTTGGGTTCAGATTGCCAATGCAAACGCCACAAATGCTCCAAAACACTACGTGTGAGGGGGGAAAAAATACAAAGTGGGTGATGTTTTTTTTAAAACAAATTTGCTTTTCCAATTCAGAAAATGGGGAAATTGCGATTGACTCATTACAGACCCGGTCTAGTGTACCATCGTAGTACTTACAATTTGGTTTGGGAAAGCCACTCTATCAATGTAAGAAAAAAGAAAAATATAAAATGCTTCAGACCATACGAAACATCTTCATTAAAATCAGGGGAATTGAGATACCACCACCCGCATACCTACACTGCTTACTATAGTCCAAACCAAAATATGACGATCTCAAAGTTTTAAAATAATTTAGATACCCAAGAAATCAATAATTTTACAAGAAATTGTGTCATGAGTAATGTTTTCTTGTGTGACTCTCCTTGTTTTGTGCCTGTAAGTTTGGAGTTTTTATGAAAAAAAAATACTTTTTATTAGTAGAATTTTTTTTTTGTTCGTATCTTGTTGTAATATACCTCGGGAATCTCTGGTGGTTCTATCAAACTTGCAGCAGTTGAAAAATATGTTAATTTACAATTTTGGTAGCGTTTTAAACTTAAAAATTCGATTTTCTCAGAATGAAGAATTTGTGACTCTCCATGTTTTTTCCCTGTACCCTTCAATATATATTTTTTCATTTTCATAAATATGGCAAAGGTCCAAATAATAGTACTCCAGATTCTTGCACTATTTTATTTTTGATACGCCCTACATGTTTCGTGGCCTTATGCCACCTCCTCAGGGGCCACTAAATCCTAAAAACATTTTTTCCAAATTTTTAATACCTTATTTTAGTAAATTTAATAATAATTATACACCGAGTAACATTAAAATTCCTATACTAACCCCTAAACTTTATATGTAAAATATAATAATAAAAATAATATTGTTATATTGTACATACCCTATGTGTGGTCAGCTCGCCACCCATACTATGACTGAGGCTAGCTAAATACCTGTGTCGAGAGGCTTAGTAATCAGCTTATTAAGATAAGTTGTATAAAGGTTTGTACTATTGCTTTTTCCTTTGGATTGTTCGCTATTTTCTAATGTTATTGTAAAATATTTTATCTAAAAATTTAATTTCTGTTTGTTTATTTACCGAGTTCCTGTTTTTTATTATGTGGATATTTTCTTTTATTTTTCGTTTAATGTTGTTTCTGTCCTTGTCAACTATTGCTATGTCGTATACATTTGACTTGGACGACATAGCAATAGTTGACAAGGACAGAAACAACATTAAACGAAAAATAAAAGAAAATATCCACATAATAAAAAACAGGAACTCGGTAAATAAACAAACAGAAATTAAATTTTTAGATAAAATATTTTACAATAACATTAGAAAATAGCGAACAATCCAAAGGAAAAAGCAATAGTACAAACCTTTATACAACTTATCTTAATAAGCTGATTACTAAGCCTCTCGACACAGGTATTTAGCTAGCCTCAGTCATAGTATGGGTGGCGAGCTGACCACACATAGGGTATGTACAATATAACAATATTATTTTTATTATTATATTTTACATATAAAGTTTAGGGGTTAGTATAGGAATTTTAATGTTACTCGGTGTATAATTATTATTAAATTTACTAAAATAAGGTATTAAAAATTTGTAAAAAATGTTTTTAGGATTTAGTGGCCCCTGAGGAGGTGGCGTAAGGCCACGAAACATGTAGGGCGTATCAAAAATAAAATAGTGCAAGAATCTGGAGTACTATTATTTGGACCTTTGCCATATTTATGAAAATGAATAAATGTACATAAATAAAGGTCACAAATCGTGGAATTGAATTTCAATATATATATATATATATATATATATATATATATATATATATATATATATATATATATATACATACAATAGTACAATAAATACAAAATTTGGAGATCACTTATGTATATATGAGTGTGTATATACTTGCAAATAACTAGTAATTAAGTATGCATTATAAATGATCATACAAAAATGTTTCTCTTACGTAGAGTAGAAACGATAAAGTGTAAAAATTTGAGAAACGTAGTAAACGCTTGTTATATGAATGGCAGATTTAATCTTAGTTCGGACAAAATAGGCGTCGTAAAGCACTTTCATGGTTTCTCTAATGAAAGAAGTTAAGAGCCAAGGCTGTAAAAGTTTCCAACAAAACAATTATTAAAATATATTGCACTTTTAATGTTACACTTTCTCTCCATTCCTGTGACATTTATACCTCGGATAACAATTGTTGTAACCATGGAATGAAGCTAACCTTCCAGAAATGTCCATTACCTTTAATAAACTTTTAAGCTAAATTTTATTCCTTTAGCTTTATTTTATAATGCCTAACGGCCTGAATTTGAAAACATATTCAGCATTTTATGTGCTGTATTAATTTTGTATTGAGTCCTTTGTTAAACAAAACAAAACATTTTCATTCAAGTGACAATTGTTATTTTTAAGTAAAAATTCAATTACAATCTGCCGACAAAGCTTGTTTTTGTCGGCAATTCAAGGGGAAAATGTTAGAACTCTTTCTTTTATTTAATTTTGTTATAAATGTATTTCATTCTCGTTTATCACTACAAGCTTTTTTAATTATTATTTATGGCCGTGGAAAGAAAATTCAATACTTAATTTCTTTGAAGTGATAATTTATGTAGTTTTGTTGAACGAATACCAAAGTCCAACTCAGAGGAACTGCGTCATCTATTTGGGTTTCCGTTTAATCCCTACTGTAATTTGAAAGGTTGGAATACAGACAGTTGAATTTCTTTTTTAATCTTTCGTAAAAAATTTGTTTAAAACCGACACTTTCGAATTCTAATTAGAAATGAAACCGCTGTGTAATCTCAGCCTTTAAAAAAATCGAGATATAAGAGGGCAAAAACTAAAGAAAAAAGGAGCCAAGCCCAAAACAAGATCCCCAGGAACTCCTAGAAATTGCAAAACACAAACTCTACATCCACAGCAGAGGACTCAAATGGGGTTTATTTCGTTGGTAGGACTGGCATATAAAAAATATAATAATATATGTTAGAGACCATGAAGAATAAATTATCAATTATTCATTTTCTATTATTTAATTATTAAAATGAAGTATTGTAGCGTCTATATATAGGGGAATAGTCTGGCAGCTGAGAAATAGATCCTGAGGCGGTTATCAGTCGATCTTTAATCCTCTTGCGGATCACCACAATCTCTGCGATAGGACGGCTGATTTACCTTCGAGCCTACAGAGTTCGCCACCTCCCGGTGCAATCTTCGAGAGAGGGCAGCACCTTACGTGCTCGTCACCGGATTAACGCCGATTTGCGAGCTGCCCGCCCTAAGACAGTACAGCCTTGACTCCCTTAGGAGGAGTACAGCCTTGAGTCCCTTGGGAGCACCTTCACGCTACACCCGCTGAATCCATCCTCTGGAGGTGCACCCTTCTTTACGCCCCGTCAAGCTCCATCTTCAACTTGGCGTCAGCGGCGCCCCGTCAAGGTCCATCTTCAACTTGGCGTCAGCGGCTACAGCGGAGACGCAGAATCACCACCAGATTAGCCAGATTAGAACTAATTATTGTTATTTTCCTTATTTTTTTTTATTTGCACAGAAGTTTATATTTTTTAATTAACGCTAACAGCACTAACCAAATCTGCTCCACAAGGAGATATTTTTTCTTTTGTTGTTTCTAAAATAAACAAGAGATTTTCTTTTCTCACTCTATATTTTCAATTATTTTTCTCACTCTATATTTTCAACCATTTAGCCTCAATAATAGGCATCTTTATGTTCGGCACCATTTCCGATAAATATTTTCTTTCTTACATTTTCATTAGCAATTTGGTGCTGAACGTAACAATATATATAAATTTTATTAATTGTATCGAGTAGGGAGGATCGAAGAAAATTTCAAGAAATCGTCCTTCGGGAAATGGAAAAGACAAGAACTGAACAAAAGATACGGACTACTTAGACGACTCCTTGGACCTTCATCTAAATTATCGATTCAGAACAAACTTATGATATACAATGCAATCATTCGACCCATTTGGACATACGGACTTGATCTCTGGGGATCTGCAAAAACATCCAACAACAATAGAATACAGGCATTCCAGTCAAAAGTTCTCCGCAAATCTCAATCTCAACGCACCTTTCTACGTATCTAACAAAACCCTACATAATGACCTTAACAACCCATTTGTCCTTAACCTTGCTAAAACCCGTTTCCAAATTTTCCATTTCAAATTGTCTCACCATCCTAATCCCGAAGGTCAATATTTAACCTCACAATCCCACCCGGACAGTCCTCCCTGGCGGCTTAAGAGACAGTGGCCCCGAGATAAGTCCCTCTGGAATCATTGAAATATTTAGCTAAATAACTAGTGAAGTGCCAACAATAGTTGGCTTCTTCCAAATTTGGTACTTATTTTATTTTAATTTTTTCCGTTTTGATCATATTTACATATCAATATCTGTATCAACACACTTGATCATTGTACACTTTATAATTTGTACAGATTTTAAATAAATAAATTAAAAAAAAAAATCCTTTGAAATGAGGTAAAAAGGAAATAAAAAAGCATATATTCAAGCTATTGACACCATCATTATTAAAGGCAATTTAATAAAGGAAAAAGGCAAAAAGGTGAAAATCTGCTAGAAAAATAATGGTTGCTAGGGACAGGAAGGATGACGACACATGTGACGTAAGTAACGAGATAAGGGTTGCTAAGGATTAGCAGAGAGCGTCACTTCCCTGTCCACTTAGCCTTATCTAATAGCCACTGACCTAGACAATCCTTCATCTACTCTTGATAAATTTTAGTCTTCCTCCATATTGCTTTTTCAGTAATCTTACTCTTATACGTTTTTTCGAAGAGTTATTTTGGTAACATAAAGAAGTCATATTTTTTATTTTAATGGAGTATTTTTTCGGGTCCGTCAAAATCTCATTAAGTTTACGTTTATAACGGTAATATTGGGTTGGCAAATAAATCCTTTCGGGATTTCTGGTTATTTTTATGTTACACTTCTTAAGTTATAAATTAATCCTAGGATTGTTTATCCTGTTTGTATTATGCCAACAACTATAATTATTAAATCTCCATGAATCTAGCTTAATATTGTGTTTGATGCCGCACTGTGAACATGTAAGGAAGCATCATACATTATCCGTATATTTTGTTGCAGTATTTTAAAAAAAGGTAAGCATGCTGCAGAATCACAAAAACAAATATCCAGTGTTTATGGGGATGATGTCTTAATCGAACGTACCATAAATTGGTATCAGAAGTGGTTTGTCGAATTTCATTCAGAAACTTTTGACATCAATGATGCTCAGCGGTCACATGAAACTCAAACAAACAATTTCAAGATTATTGTTGGGCAAAATCCGACACAATCATTGAGAAAGGTTGCTATTGCCCTAAATGCACAAACATAGAAAGCCATTTGCACAAGTTCGGCTGTTTCCTGGCTTAACACTTGGGTCCTTCACTCTGTAACCAAAGTAAACTTGCCAACACGCATTTCTGTTTGTTATTCACTACCTAAACGATAACAAAACTACCCGAAGATGAAAAATGGATATTTTACGACAATTTAGTCCGTACTAAAGACTAAATTATCCGAGGCTTTCAACGGAGTCCGTAAAAAGCCTTGGGGCCTCGTTGTAAGGCTCCTTGAAGAATGTCAAAACGCGGATTACATCCAAAGAAGAAAATGCTATCAACATGGTAGGATTTCAAGTAGTTATTTTCTATGAGCTATTGCCATATGGATAAACAAATTATTCAACTTTATACTGCTCTCAATTACCAAATGTTGATCAATCAATTGAAAATAAACGCCCAACAATGGTAAATCGGGAGAATATTGTGTTCCACCAAAACAACGCTAGGCCTCACACTTTTTTCGGATGCAATAAATTATTGAGCCATCGATGGGACCTTCTGCCCCACCCTTCCTTTTCACCTGACCGAGCTCTAATCCGGTGACTACCACTTAATCCGGTCTCTGGACAACTGCATGAATGGAAAGAAAGTAAGATGGCATCAAAAACCACATTTTTCATTTATCCTTATTTTCTTCTTCTTTAATATGACTCTTTATTTCTAGCATATTACCTTATTTTATAAGGGACTGTTTCAACTTAGCGCGATTCCTTAAGGATAATTTATTCCTTCAATACTACGTAACTAATACTCGAGAAATCCACAACAATGTTGCTTTGTCAAATAAATTTAATAAATACTTCTAATTACTGAATTATAATATATATATGTGTATATGTATATATATATATATATATATATATATATATATATATATATATATATATTATAAAATTATATAGCCAATTATACAATTAATTATACATCCAATTATACTATAATACATATAAATGCAATTAAAATTAAATAAAACAAGGAGCTAAAAGAAATTGATAAAAAAAAATATGTAAAATCGTGTCAAGTATGAAAATTGTTTTGAAATTGTCTTCTACTTTAAACGTTAAACAAATCGCACTAGTATTTCTAAAGTGACACAACTCTTTTATGACTATGAAAGACATAGTAAATGTATCTTTATCAACCATCAAAACTGTATGTACGTAGCTTCAGAGCTTGTACACCAAAGGACACTTGTGTCACTCTTCCTGTCTTAATCCTATGCCCCCTACATAAGCAAGAGTGACACATTTTCAGTTGAGTTTTATTTTGAGTTGTGTCACTTTAGAAATACTAGTGCGAAATGTATTTATCCCAGTTTCGAAGAAGTGTGAACTTATTCACAATTCAAATACAATTATAGTGTATCCTAGTATATTTTTAAAAATAAAAAAAAACTCACTGGAGATATCACCCTGCGATTTTTTATTTAATTTTTACGTCGAAGTGTTTAAACGTTTTGCCAAAATAAAATTGATTCTGCGAGTAAGCTACCTTGAATATTCGTTTTGAAGAATTAATTTTGGGGTAAAATTATGTCAGAATTCATGTACAGTGAAACCTCCCTATAGCGGACACCTCTGGGAGAACCAAAGTTGTCCACTATAGAGAAGTGTCCGCTATACAGAGGAGTTGGTCGAAATGGATACGTACCGAATTTGTATATTTAATTCATGTTTTAATTAACCATTTAATAATTATCCATCACAAGTTTTTTTTTAGAATATATAGAAAGAAGTTCAATAAGTATAAACGGGGTCTCCCGTGGTCTAATGGTTAGCGCATTGGATTCATAAGCGGGAGATGGTGGGTTCGAGCCCCACCTCCGGCAGGAATTTTCTCATCTCATGGCTCGCTGGGAAAATTCCCGCTAATGACCTAGAAGTAGATCGGAAAATCATATGCATTCTTATGGAAGGGGTTCCTGTTGTGAAATTCCTAGGAAGATATTACTAGTCACTATTCTATATATATATATATATATATATATATATATATATATATATATATATATATATATATATATATTATTCTTACAAAGAGTTTGTTATTGTTAACGCAATTTTCTGGAAACCTACACCGATGGGAATGCTTCTATAAATAGCATTAGCTGTAATTGTCCGTAGTAAGGAGGTAAAAAAATCAGGTTGTACTGTCCGTGTTCTTTATACAGAGGTGTCCGCAATATAGAGGTTTATTTTACCTATAGAAAAATTCGGGACTGCGAGAAAATGTCCGTTAATAGAGGTGCCTGCTGTAGGGAGGTGTCCGTTAAGGGAGGCTTCACTGTATTTTTGAGAAGAACAAGCAAACACACACACACACATATTTACATATATATTTATGTCCACATACTCATTTATAGCCCAAGGGACGCCATTTCTTAGCAGTTCACCATTGCCTTCCAAAAGAAAGCAAGGACTATACTATTTTAAACTAGTCTTGTTGAAATTTGAACGCACCACTTTGAATCAAAGGAAAGAATGATGATGGAATTGGTTTGAATGTTGGTGGTATATACCACTTCACACGGATCCCTCTTCTCAACCTTTTCAAGCACCCACTCGAAATGCAAGCTCTTCTTACCTTGAACATATGCTAATCTTAACGTACTTCCCATTCCAATACACTCCATAAAATATATATATAGGTTGTGATTTTTCCCTACATTTCATCTTAAATATCTATCGTCCTTAATTCGTAATCATTTTGACAAATGTGTTTACATATTTTTGCTAAGGACCGCTATAATATGGCATAGTAGAATTCTAGAGGTTAAATTCAAAACATTTAATTAGTGCAGATTCTCAAAAAAAAGTTGCGAACACGCATTTACCTAAGACCATCGTATATGCAAATTTACTCCAGAACCGTTTTACAGCCCCCCCCCCCCTGAAATTGCATAATTTAACCACGGACAAAGATGATTATCAAGTTTACTCATACCGGCCAACAATTTTTTTATTCTTAAAGCAGAACATAATTTTTCTTGAACATTTGCCAAATTATAGCAGATTTAAAACAAATTTCATTTTAATTCCAAAATTTGATGCAGCTGTTATGGTTTTATAAACATTTAACCATAATAGATAGTGGAGTTTTATGGAGGATTAGTAGTATTTTATAATTTTTCATATGTTTCATTGGAGATCCGGTGGCCGTGAGTGTTAAGGCGTGAGCACTTAACACTCTGCGCCAAGCGGCGTGGATTCGATTCCCACTATGAGATGGTGGCTTTTCTTTAGAAAGAAGAAAAAGTCTGCCTATCTAGAAAAGGGTGGTAACCCATTTGGAGGTTTGAAATGGAAAAATATATGTATATATATATATATATATATATATATACATATATATATATATATATATATATATATATATATATATATATATATATATATATAATAACTGTATACAACACAAGTATCTTTTTAATAATATTTCACCTTTATCAGCCAAATTGTATGGTTGAGACCATTTTGAAGAAGTAATGAGCTTATTTAGTTAAGATACAAGCCTCTGAAACATTTCTCTAATGTGATGATGCTGTGATATATCTATGAAGAGAGAGAAAATCACACTTTACTTTTCACTAGCACAGATTTAGACCTTGCTGTGCCTCTTTCTATCGATTTTCCACTTCCTTTCATCCCCTGAGTGGACAGAGCTTCCCACACGCTCCCTTCGGTAATACCCACACATCCTTGGGGTCTTTTCGGATGGCTTTTGGTGATTGGAGCCTCTCCACTATTCCGCAGGTCTGAACAGATCATCTGGGATAAGAGATATTCCTGTCTTTAATTCAAATACTAAGGGGTTTACTTGATTTCCCTTTCAGATGTAGCTATTATTGCACTGAGATAAAAGGAAAGAGCTTGGGCGATGGGAATTAAAACGCTAGAGAAGACTGAAGATAGAGAGAGAGGGATGTTTCTCCAAAGCAGAGAGTGGGAAGGGAGTGGGAAAGATTAATTTTCCATTATAAGTTCATACATTAATATTCGAGCTGGATCAAATATAATATTTTATCGATATATTATAATGTTTATACTTAACATTATAAAGTCAATTAACTTATATTCAAAAATATAGCTCTACCTTCGATATACCCCTCACCCCCCTTTTCTTCCCTCTCTCAATTTTTTTTTTTTTTTTTTTTACGCGATTTGTATCTATTTACATTAGAATTTATAAAATTCGTTGATATATTAATTCATGATTTATGAAATGTAGGTATGTATAACATCCAGATTTTTATAATTTTGTAATATTTTATAACATCGTTTGTATATTGTATTGAAGCTATATACGGAATTCTAAGAGAGTATTTTTATACACGATTTATAATATGATACAGTGGTTTAGATTGAATCGCCAAAAGTTGCAAAACTCTAAATGAATAAATGAAAAACCAAAACGGAAATAACGATAAGACGTGCGAAATTTTATAAACACGTTTATGCGTCTATATTATATATTACATATTTATAAATACATCCTCCTCAAAGCACTCGTATAACAAGAGCTTCGCTTTAAAGGGCACTCCCTCATCTTCAGAACTAAACCTTGCATGCCAAAATATAAAAATAGCTATAATAAAAACTGGAATACACTATATAAATTATTTTTAAGTACTATCGTCAATCATTAGCAGGACAGAAAAAAAACAAAAAAACAGACATATATTCTTGGTTAAATATACTCAAAAATATCATAAAATAATATAAATCATGTTTTTACTCTTTATGTGACACTATTATCACTTAGGGTGAAAACATAGTGGAACGGCGAGGGTAGAGGGTAGCTGAGAGGGGTGTGACCCTCTCGGCTACCCAGGCCGCTCCACTATAGGTGAAAACATAGTGGAGCGGCGAGGGTAGAGGGTAGCCGAGAGGGTAGCTGTGAGAGGTTTGACCCTCTCGGCTACCCTCTCCTCTCCACTATGATTTGGCAAGTGTAAATACATGCATTATTTTCAACCCTCTCGGCTACTCTCGTGGCTACCCTCTACCCTCGCCGCTCCACTCGCCGAGTTTCTGAAGTGTTTCGCAGGTTATGAAATTCCTATAAAATCTGAAAGAGTATATTATGTAGCATTTATAGTAGGACATTGATACTATATTAAATCAAACTATTCCTTTGCACTACTTGTCTGAGTTTTTAAAATAATTACACGGAACGTGTAAATATTTAAACGAACTACGTTACTATATTCTTGCTATTTTTTCGCGTTTATCTCGTTCAGCTGTTGTTTGAGCTACTTCAATTGTAAACGGCAAGTCCGAATCGATCTCAACTTTTTGGAGAAGCTTTTAGAGACATAATTACGAGACATAACACTATTTTAGAAAATTCAAAGAAACTTACATCTTCATAAGTCTCAAACGATCAAGAGTGTAGATTACTGACGCCTTTACACTATGCATAAGTCTTAAAAGATTATAATCATACTTCAGGTTACTCATTTTCTCAATTACCAACTTATTCCCTGTGACCTGTGAGCGTTATAAACAATAATTTGCACTTTTATGCAGCGTAGAAATAAAATGCACTTCGTACCTGCCTAGGAAATGGTAGTAATCCCTTATCTCTCACCAAGACGACAAAATCTAGCCATTAATCCTCACGCAGTCCTGTACAGGCTGGAAACCTCGCGTCCAGGGGATTGTGAGCACTGGAGTATGCGCAGAGGCCATTTTCCCGCCAATCTAAAAATATTTGTTACTTATACATATACATGAAAATATAAATACAGAAATAAGAATATGAAATTAATAAATATATAGACTCAGAGGGGGCGAGGTTAGCTCAGTGGTAGAGCACTGGACTAATAAGCTGGAGGCCTGAGTTCAAATCCCGAGCAAGCACTAAAGATTTTTTCTTCTAGTGTCTTCGTTAATGGGTTCAATTCGACCTCCCTGAACGTCCCTAGGCCAACCCAGCTTTTAATTAATTTAATAATGGGTACCTTGGATGGTGCTAATGACTCTAGCGGTCGGAGCAGCCAAGGGGAAAATCAGGCGGCCGGAGCATAGTACTGACCACACTACCTCCCTAGTGTGCCGTATGGTCATGAATCAGATACCTCTATAGTATCTGCCCCTCGGGGCTCTCGTGGCCTGTTACGGGACTGATTTGATTTTTTTGATAGATTCAGAGGATGCTCTTTGTACTTCCAACTTCCTCTTTATACACAGAAAATGAAAAATGCTATTTCTCTGGTTCCAGAGAACAACAATTACCTACACTCTACGGTGTCATGCGAAAATGAAAAGTTCAACAAGCATATTTGTAGGATTTATTTGCTTGGTCGTTATGCTTTCTAAAGGTTGCCATGATTAGAAGGCCGACAAAGCGGCTAGAGTGAAGCTGCCTTCAGAAGCTAGGGGGCTTGTTACCCTGTGAATATTTCCTTAGGCATTACTGCAAAGCAGCCAAGCCCAGAAGGTCCCTTTGAACCAAGGCCGGACTCGCTTTGTAATCAGTGGCCAGTAATTTCCCCCAAAATAAACTGCCAACAACTTCTACACTGCCTGAGAGCTCAGATGACATTTAACCTAAGTTGTTTGAATTGCTGTATCTAACGAATTTAGTTATGTATTACTTAATTTCATGGTACCTTGGGCCGTTTAAAAAGAAGGTTAACATGGCCAATATTAGCATGGAACGTTCTTGAATTTGATTCTAGGATTATTGTTTGGTGTGTTGTTTTATTTTTAAGGGTCACTTGTTAGTTACACGATATTGTATTTGATCCAAAGAATTCAGGCGTGGGACTGATCTGAAGTCGTACAGTGAAAGAATAATTCAGGAGAACACACGATTAGCTACACTTGGTTCTATTAAGAGCCTTGGGAAATTGAGCCTGCTGAGCTTACTGTTCGTTAATTACATTCTGGACATGGATATATTTCGTAATATGATACAATATGAAGGTTCTTTGCTCAAGGCCTCCCAACTTCATCCTCGATTAAAGTCAGAAAGCCGCTCAGATGATGTTGTAAGGGGCCTACTCAAGCTCCCTTCCGCTTCGACCTGTGGTTGGAGTCGAAGGGAGATCGTTGGGAAACAGACATTGACGTACTTCAAAGAAGATAAATTCATTGCTAAAACTTCACTTGGTCACTGCAGCAGATCTCTGGGACACTGTCTTCTGAGTTGCCTTGATGAAGAGAGTGGGTGTGTGAACCTCGATAAGGAGAGGACTTCAGGATTTTTAATGAGTGGAAACTTTAGGTGGAGAGTTAGAATATGGATAATATAAAGTATCTGTGGGATATTGAGGGCTTTTTGAAGGTTCAGATTGGAAATGTAGAACCTAGTATCGACCATGGCTCTTAGGACTTTGGATTGGAATGTTTGTACTACCTTACAACTTACAGGAACTACTGACAGAGGGTAGCCCCTTCATCAACGATATATTTACATTTTTAAAACAACACAACCTACACACAAAAATTTGATTCCAGGAAAAAATTTAGATAATATTTCGAGGGTATAATAATAATCTGATTTCAATTATTTTTTTTTTTTTTTTTTTTTTTTTTTTTTTAACCATTAATTAATGTTAGTAGTTTTAGTCAAATGTATGTATATATAAGTCATATGTATGTAAATATAATATCTATATTGTAATAAGCAATACTGTAAATAATGTTAGCTCCTTTTCTTATTCTTAACACTTTTGTAATATTTAGTTCCATAAATTTCAACTTTTGTATATTGTATATTTTGTTTTGTAATTTAAAAAGAGCAAGTCACCTTCGTTGCGAAGCTCTTAAAATAAATAAATAAATAAATGGAATGTTTGTATACGTCTGATGTTCTATGCTTTCGCAGTTCACCAGAGTTATGATGTGTACCACCAAATAGGGCGCAGTAGTAATTTGTCAAGGACCAGTTCGTTTTCAGTACTTAAATGTGATTTGCGGTAACACACTTTCAAAACAAAAAATGGTAAGATAGTAGACAGATATTAGTCATTTAATTCTGTTTTTAATTATGTTATTTTAGAATAGAATTTTGTAAATTACAATTTATTATTAAAGAAATGTATTTACTTATTTTTCAAATATATTCTGGAAGAGAAAATTATAACATTTATTTGGACAACCACTTAATTTCAAAATAATGGGAGTTTCAAAATGAATATCGGTGTTTTAACACTTACAATTAGTTATGTTAATATGTCGATTCCGTTAAACATACAGTTTTAATTATATGATAAATGAAAGAGCAACTCGGGTATTTCAATAATTAAATTAACTTTTCATTTGGAGTGTAAGAGTGGAGCGTTAAATTAGTTGGAGCGTGAGATTTAGCAGACAAAGCTGTAAACAGTTAATTGGATATTTTAACGGAGTAAATATTAATTTCAACTTTGAGAGAAGGGATAAAATTATTTATTCATTAATTATTTATTATTAGCAAAATCATTCACTGTATGAGGGGGCATTGGTGAGATCACAGAAAAAAGACAGTTACGCCACAGACACTTATTTTAAGAAACAGAATATTCCTTGAAATATAATTCCTTTCTGTGGAGTAGTTTCAATTCAAAATCTCTTCCTCTGGAAAAATATGGTCAAAAAATATATATAAATGTCCGTCGTATGTTTTGTGTATTATTATTAATTACTTTTTCTCATAGTTTGACACGGAGCAATCGTTTTGTAGAAAACCTAAAGTGTCACAAATTAGGGAAAATCATTTTTTTTTTTTATTTACTCTTTCACGTTCATAATACAAATGGATAAAAGGATTAGAACTTTACAAGTGATGGCAACAATACAAGAGGTTTTTACACGGTTTCTTACGATCAGGATTTTAAGTGCTTTTGCTGGCATCTGTATTTCTCCGAGAGCATGTATCTTCAATGAAGCCTTGTGCCGATTACAATAGACGAGCAATAAGGTATCAAGTTTACCAATTAAGCCTGTAAGGCGTCATAGGTCATGTGAGGACTGGAGTCATGTCCAATCAGTGGCATAGATCAGAGGTTACAGGATCTCGGCTCTTTGTTGATCGGGATGTCACAGATCGGGCGGAATCCAATCTACATCCGGTTGCGGCTGAAGATTGCATTCTAAGAGACCATCCAGCATCTACCGATTAGCAAGCGTCTGTTTGAGCAGGATAGTCTCATGTCCGCTGTTAATCTGGGGAACGCATTGACATAACGAAGAATACGTATTACCAACAAGCTTGGATGTTGCCTAGCCTATAACTAGTATGTAATTTTAGGATTATCTAGACCATTATACTATTATATAAATATTATCCTTTTAAGCTCTCTGAGCTAATGCCTTCTAAGCTGTAGTTAAAAAGAAGAATCATGATTCTATTATTTTTAATGTTTTCCAAAAGTTGAAGCTACTTCTTAAGTAGTATCAATAGATAAATCTGCAAACCTAGCTTAGTTTTTGTCCTTGGACCTTAACTTTTCGTCTTTAGGAGATTTAAGGAATCATAAGTATTAAGGTTTCATACGCTATCTTAGACACGACGATTTACGAGATATCCAAATAAATTAATGAAAAATTCCTAATTTTTTTACAGTACTATTTTTCCCAATTTAATTTCACTGTTTTGCCGTCTCTCCATGAGGATAAAACGCCCTTATGACGACCTAATGACGCAATCCAGAGTTGCCGATGAAAAGACTATCGACCTTATAGGTGCCGATGATTCAAATTTGTATAAATTGATTTTGATAATATTCCTTACAGAATTAGTTTGTGAACGTTGAAAGTGGTAGTTCGCCAACCAGGAGAATATACTTTCTTAGGCGACAATCGTACAAAAATACTATCGCAGCCTCTCCCAGTTTCGCTCCTTTTTTTAGCGTTGTTTTGTATGTATGTAAAATGAGTATTTTAGTAAAACAAGTGAACTGAGAAACAGAATTGTAATAATATTTTCCTAGAATGGAATTGAGAAGTGCGGATGAAGTAAATTCCGCTTAGGATACTCTAAGTTTCCTCTTGTAGTGCCTAAAATCTTCTTTTTCTTTGAGATTAAATTTTACATGTTTACACATGTTAACATTTTTTACGAAATATAAAAATAAAACTGTTTGAATTCTTAGCGTTCCTGAAGACACTAGGGACAAGAACGTAAATGGTCTGAGATGAGGCAGTCTTCAGTTCTAACAAAGAATAAAAATCAAGTCAAAAAAAAATAAATCATGCCTAAGCTCTTACGCCAGTTAATGCCTTGTGTTCAACTACCAACGCTTTAGTACAATTCAGTTGGAAATATTAACAGCTCTTTGTAGTAATTTGTCCAACAAAAGTCTCCAAAGAATATTTAATTACTTCTCTTTAGTTAAACATCTGAGAAGGGTCTCTTCTTTGTCATCATAAAGTACACAGTGTAATTTCTCTGAACAAAACTGAGGTAGAAAATTAAATTTACTAAACAATTCCATTGTCTTGTACTTTCTGATCTTAATTGTAACTTAATAGCATGCTGTTCTTAAATAGCATTCTGGATTTTAAAGGAGTTTTCAGTTGATTTTAAATGAATAATTTGTGATATTTACTCAAGCGCTAACAGTCAACCCGACCTATTAAAATATTGTACTCTCAGGAACTTCATTAACTTACCGTGTTTCTATATTGTTCCTAAAATGTTACTTCTGGGCCATTTCGAAATGTGCTTGATCTTTCGTTTGAGCCAAATTTCATGGAAAACAAACAAAATGTCAAAGCCATAATCGCCACCTCCGGATTGCGGACTTTATTCACTCACTCGTTTTAACGAATACAACTGGAAAAACCTTGCATACAGTGTAACGCACCTCTAACAGTTGAACACATATTGCCAAGGCGTACAAGACGTGATTACTTGAAACACCTCACGACATGCCCGAACTTTTGAAGGAGGGTAGCCAATTGATAAACACTATTTTTGAACATCTAAAAAACACACAGCTATACAACAAGATTTAATTTTACACTCTGAAGGTACTTTGGTATCTGGTAGCATTAGAGAAAAGATACTTTTCATTACATTTATTTGTTATTTTTTAATTATTTTATCATAAAATTACAATAAAAAAATTGTCACCCTATTGTGGATGTACGTGAGTGTTTGCAATGTGTAGGTATATTCGTATAATATGTGTTAGACATCGTGTATATAAAGTAATGTTTATTTATGTGTTATTGTGCAGATGCATATACATAATTGTGTACATATTATGTAATGTAACTCCATAATAATGTTGCAATATATATAGATTATCATAGCGTACATACATAATACTGTTATATTTATTTGTAAGATAATTTTATAGTGATACGTAAACTAATATTTTTACTTTACATGTAATATTAATCGGAATAATAACTGTGTGTGCCAACGGCCATAGCCACGTTGAATGCAACGGTTCCCGTAGATCACCGAAGTTAAGGAACGTCGGGCGTGGCCAGTACCCGAATGGGCGTCCGAATACGTTCTATTTGTGTAAGGTTGGCATCCTGTAGACATCCCGGCGTTAATAGCCGAATGATCGATACGCCGTTAAACACACACACACACAAAGATATATAAAATAAACGAATAACTGTATGTTAATAAGAACAGATTTGTAATTAACGAGCGAATCATCTCAGTTATGGGGCTCAAACATCAAATAATTAAATATAAAATGCGTCATTGAGTTGACGTCATAAGAGGCTCTCTCCTAGGGAGAAATTAAACTTACGAGAAAAGTTTCATTTTTGGTCCTTTCTATCTTTATCTTTCTTTCTCTTATGACTGCTGTAATCTGAAACTGTTATGTTATTGAATTTTGATATTTTGCCCTCAATGTAAACAAAAACTTACAAAATGCCAAGCACCGTTTTTTTCGATTGGATCTTACAGGCTTGTACTACGTAGTTCTTTCAATTGATTTATTTATTGGTTATTTTAAGACTTCGAATTGGACATACTCTACAAACCCACTCCCACTCAATGTCAGAAGAAGAAATAATATTATGTACATAATGAATAAGACACTGACTGTAAACAAACATGCGGCAGAAAACGAGAAAACATCAACATACCACCAGCCCACACTTATTCAGTATTCTAGACTTTTAAAAAAAAAATTATATTGTATGAAAAAACAGAATGTTCTAAAAAATGTTAAAATAAAATTTTATTTTTACAAAATAGAGCGAAAACCCGGTATTTTGTGTTTATTATTAATAATTTATGAAATTTATTACTTACTTGTTTTAACCTTTAATGATTGATCTTTCCTTAATTGTTTTCTCATTTTTTACTTTCTTAATTTGTTCCTATATTGTATAAATGTTGATAATTACATTTGTTGAATTGTTTATTTAAGTGTTTTAATAAATAAATAATTTATCGTTTATGTCATTTTATGTTTCTTACATCTGGTAATATGATGCAATATTAAAGAAGATTTTTTTTGTAGTAAGAAATTGAATCCACTTACAAGGAATGACTATCCGTTTTGTACCAAGTTAGTAATAACGAATTATAACAATTTTATTACAAAATAAGTAGTACATAATATACTATTATAATTTCTTCTTTGATATCGTTTTTTAAATATCAATCAAATGTATAAACCTCAGTTTGCATAAATTCTGACCACTTGATAAATTATGAAGCACTTCATTGTTTATCAAAACCTAAAACAAAACTAGATGTGTTTTAAAGTTATAACTCAAACTCAGATCACTGAAATTAAACAACTTTCGGTGCGGTTATAAACGACTGCCACGTGTCGTTGGATATAATATACACGGGTAGGAATCTGATTTTAGGTGAGGTACTTCTCACCTAAAATACACTAATATTTGACAACCTTTTAGAATTTATATGATAAGTGAAAGTTAGTAACATGAAAGTAAATTAATTATCGTTATACCGTTATAGATATTTATATGTCACGGTTGCTGTTTTTAATGATAATTATCATTAAAAACAGCTACTACGTAGTAGCTGTTTTTGGTGATAATTATAATTATCACCAAAAACAGCTACTTAGTGTATGCATCTTATATGCCTATATGAGCACATCATAATTTTAGATACAAGTGTATATTTCTTCTTTTAGACTCTCCAACATTCGCTGGTTTTCTTGAAATTGAAGATGTTTTAAGCTCTTATCAGACCTTAACATTTATCAACGTGTTAAATTGGTTTCATAAGTCATTAGAGTAAGTGGCTGGTGACCTATACGTAAGACAGCCATTTTAGCACGCCTCCACCCTCCATCCATAGGGAAGTAACCCGCTTATTTGGTTGACCTCATGATGCAATCTGGAAGTGCTGACCCGTAAATCACGAACAAAACGACAGTTCTCATATTATATATATATATATATATATATATATATATATATATATTTGTCTCTTCGCTCCCTCACTGATTAAATTATGGTCCGATTTTTGTGATTTTTAGTAGAAAAATCTGTCTTCAAAGGTCAAGTACGTTAACCAGCAGAATTCGTGAGTACAAAATCTTAATGCTTTAGTTTTCGAGTTAATATGCTTGCAGGTACTATTTTTATTGTTTTATACGAAGGAAACCGAATGCAGCCATTTTTAAAGCGATATCTGTAACCGTTTACGAGAAAAGTTGTTACAACTAGTTTTCCCCACTAATTTTCAGTTACAGTATTCACAAGTTGAAAAATGTTCCACGCGTTTAACATTCACATTAAACTAAGATATTTAAATTTTGGTTGCGTTTAAAGTTAAGCAAGTATCACGAAAAAAAAATTAAAACACACGAATTGTTTTAGGATCTTCTTATATTCTCTAAAATACCGCACAAACGGTTGGGAAATCGTGGTAAACGAAAGGCGACCATTCAAAGGCTTACTAAATTATCTATAAAAAGGATTCTTGCGAAATTCGCGATGGGATGATATCAATAAGCGAAATAAGTACTTAATACTTTTGAAGTTTTAGATTAGTTCCTTTGAACGGCGTATGTGTTTGATTTCCTCACTTTTAATTGCTTGTTATTTCTTAATTTATTTTAGTAGTATTAATAATTTGCCAGTAAAACAAGATTCAGGATTTGTTTTTTTTATTTTTCCCGAAAATTAACCATATTTATTCTAGGCTTTCCAAATGTCACTAGGCATATGAACGTTATGGAAACTCGCTAATTTGACGCAGTTCCAAGTAATCGGACTTTTTTTCTTTTTATTTATTTAACAAGATTGATCTTTCGTTTTGACAAAGTATTTTCGCGTCAAATATCGGTGCATTGTTGTAAATCAAAGAGAGCGAACTGCCAAAAACATATTTTATTTATACTTGAACTCCATTGTTGGTTTTACGTGTATAGAATCTTTAAATAAATCTTCATTACATGACCCAAACCTTGAAAGGAGTTAAACTTTTTGTTGTTGCCGGGCGTGAACATGAAAACGCCTAAAGAAACAGCAACGAAGGGTTAATTACGCACTGACCCACATTAAGGAACAAGTCAATGGTCCATCGAGTCGCGAACTTTAGAAGTTATACTCTGATAATTAAACTTCTAAAGGACTCAAGGTACAAAACCTAGCTTCATTATCTCAGAGGATATCTAGGGGCGGGCTTAAATCCTCCTATCTGTCTCCCGCTTCCTCCCACTCCAGCAGCTTTTTGTCCAAGCTATTGCCAGGCTGTCCTTAATGTCCTCTTGAATGGGCCTACCAGCGCGGAAGAGGCTTTTAATTCCAAAAGCCTGAAAATTTAACTAAATCTACCAAAAGTATAAATAAACGTTAAATTTACAAACGAGAAGTCATTCTAATAAAAATGACGTTGAAAGGAGATTCTTGAACGATGGCATTGCGAAGGTAGATAAAATGAGCACTATTAGTAACATGCGTCTACTAGATGTTGTACTTTTTAGTTAAAGCCTTACTACTACCACAAAATACAATTGATCGTGTTATCATTTCACTAACGTTTTTTCCATTATCTAACGTGAGCATACACTGGGGGTTAAATTTTATACATAGTTTTAAACACCACAATACGGAAAAATACTATACCTAGGCGTCTCTCAGACGTTTGTTAGCAGTTGAGGGTTAAGAAAAATACATTTTTTATAAAATGCGTTTTATCTTTGCCGGTGATTCAGCTTGTTATTCAAGCCTTCGTCAGACTTATGAGAAGAACTGATGGCACATCCTTAACCCTTAGATTCATTGTGATGCCTGCAGGCATCATATTATATTTTACACTCCACAGAGCACTATGTCGAGTTTTTTCAAATTATATTTCGTTTCCTGTAAGCATCAACAAGCGTCAAAGGGACTGGAAAATTTTGAAGATTGTACTTTGTTCCCAAGAAGGAATAAACAAGTTAATGTTGACAAAACCCTGAGTCTTGTTTCTCACCCCGAGGGGACCCATTTCACAAGGCCACAATACTATTAAAAACGTCCATTCTGACCTTAAAAAAAAATCGTACTCCTTTGTACTAATAGTGTATTTTACGAAGTGAAAGTTTGTTTTATTGGAGTTTTATTATTTCGTGCCAATTTTTGTGGTTGTTCATTTGTTTCCTGTGGGCACCTTCATGCATCTGGTACTGAGATCCGAGCGATGAACCCCATTATCTGATCGATAATGGGGAGAAGAGAAACAGATTTTTCATATAATCACAGCACCAGATGATAGTGAGGATGATGAAGATTTCGACGACAATGTTCTTTCTGAACCTCGGCGTATTTTCAGCCAATGTTTTAGAGGTAAATGGCGACAATTTGAATGGTCCCTTCTCAGATTTGAATGATTTGATTGAGGATGTACTGTCTGATGTATCTCAGAAAATGTGATGCAGGATGGAAAACTGCGAGAACCAAACTTGTGGTTACTGTGATAAATGTGAACTTTATTTGTGTTTAACTAAAGGCAAATCATTTTTCAAGGATTACCATTAGTGATTTTGATGAAAATAGAAGAGAGTTCTTTTTAACTTTAACTCATAAATTCTTTATATGTTTCAATAAATGTGAATGCTTATACATGTTCATTCACAAAAACATTCCTCCCTCTACGCATAATGATGCCTACAGGCATCTTTCAGTTTTTCATAAATTTCTCGACAAAAAAAAAAATCGATGAATTTTTTTCAGTATTTTTCCCGTTATCCTGAGGCCTATTTCTACCTCTCAGATTTGTTTTATGCGAAAAAAAAAATGTGCATGAAAGGGTTAAGGTATAGTTCGAATTTCAAACCGAATCGTCGTAAAAATAAAACGCTATTTTATAAAAATGTTCGAACCCAGACTATATTTTATTTTATTAATTAAGTTTATCACAACTCAGGCGACTAAACTGCGACAGTAAAGAATTGAGAAAGTACAGGAAAGTCAATAGTATAGTGAACGATAAATAGTAAAACAAATAAAAAGTACGAATCGTAAGTAAAGTAGTACTTAATAGCTGAGAGAAGTAACTTAATTCTGTCTTGATATTCCAGTCTCTCAATCAGTTATTTTATTTCTATAAATAAAAAAGTCCGACTCGCAGGAACTGCGTCATCTTAGCGCGGTTCCATTCATATCCCTAGTGTTATTTTGTAGACTTAGAATAGAAACAGTTATTACTTTGTTTGGATCATTCCTAATGTAAACAAATATGAAAAAAAAAACAAGATTTTCGGCTAGGGATGAAACTATCCTAAGCAGAAATTACTCTTTCTGCCGTCCCAAGTTTCGGTCTACGAAGACTCTTCTACGAATATCTTTCTAATTTACTTAACTTGCAGTGCTAACATATCCATTTTACTTTTAAATGCAATTAAACAAAATAAAATTGTACATGAAAATGAGAAAGTAGTGTTATTTTTTATTGAACTACGGCCACATTCAACCACAAAATATAATTATATTTCTAGTATAGAATTTGGCTGCATGACTTCCTACAGGTAAAGGTAACTGTCAGCTGTCCTAGAATGCTTGATGAGAACAATGAATCTTGATTTATGAAGTGGAATAAAAGCCTACCTGAACCGGCTTACTACCTCGACCCGGACTGACCCTACGTTTTCAGTTCTGTTACAGGTTCAAAGAATTTGTATTTATTCCCCTGTTTTATTGAGAAATACATCCTCCTACTAGAAGCAATAACAAAATAACAAGAAATAAAAACAGACAAAAAGAACCGTATAAATAAACGAAATCAATTATCGTTTATCAAACTTCTAAGTTATATGTACTTATTTCTCCATTTGACATCGCCTAATCAAAACTTTCTTCAGAACCTGTTTTCTAGAGCATTTAGTAAGCTTTCGAATGGTAACTAATCGTTTACCAAGATTCTCAACCGTTTTCGAGATATTAAGGAAAGTATACGAAGTTTCCAAAGCTTTTCATCTCTATTAATAAATTATTTTAATTTAACCCTTCCTTAACTCCAAACGTAAGTAAATTTTCAGCATACTAGTTTTGATGAAATTAGAACATGCAGAAAATGTTTCAACTGAATCCCATAATTCTAAGTACCAAAATCAAAGACAAAAAGAATAGGTAAATAATCTAAGGGGTTAGGTCCGCCAGTAAATATACTGTTGTCATACCTGTCGGTGGAGACCGTCGTCACTGGCATCTGTGCGAGTACTGATAATGACGTATTTACGTCGAAAGCGCTCGCCCACAGTACTCGCACAGATGCCAGTGACGACGGTCTCCACCGACAGGTATGACAACAAAAAGAATAGTTCGAATAAGCGAAATCAATTACTTAAAAGTTTTAAGCACTTATTTCTCCGATTAACATCGCTTATTCAAAACTTTCTTTAGAACCTTTCTTGTAGATTATTTAGTAAGCTTTCGAATGGTAACCTTTCGCCTCCCAAGATTTTCAACCGTTTTCGAGATATTAAGAAATTATACGAAGTTCCCAAAACTTTTCATTATTTCTGACAACAGAAAATTGGTCTCATTTTACCTATCCTGTTTTACACACACATACATTTTCCTTAAAAATACAACATAAGAAATTACAAAAATAAAAAGCAATAAAAAACAAGGGAAAGAGACAAAAATTACAAAAAGAACGACAAAAACCCGTTGATAAGAACAAAACAGACGTATTTGAAGTTTTAAGCACTTATTTCTCCGATTGACATAACCTAATCAAAAATAGTTTTAGAATCATTTTTGTAGAGAATTTAGTAAGCTTTCAAATAGTTTCAATCCACTTACCACGATTTCCCAACCGTGTTCGAGATATTAATGAAAGTATACGAAGTTTCCAAAACTTTTCATGTCTGTTCATAAAATATTTTATTCTAACCCTTCCTTAACTCCAAACGTAACATAACTTTCAACATATTAGTTTTAATGAAAGTAGAACATGCAGATAATGTTTCAACTGAATCCCGTTATTCTAAGTACCCAAACCAAAAACGGTATTCAAAAACTATTTTTCCAATTTTCTCGACAACGGTTAAAGCTATCGCCTTGAAAATGGTTTCATTCGTTTTCCTAGCCCAAGAAGCCTATAAAACGAGTACTTACAAGCTTATGAACTCAAAAACGTAAGCGTTACGATTTTTTCTGCGCGAATTTCGCCCCAAACGCCATCTTCCAGTGGGCGGATTTTGCTGGTTAACGAACTTGACCTTTCAAATTGGACGACAGACTTTTGTACCAAATTTCAACAAAATCGGACCATTCGTCTTCCACCTAGAGAGCGAACAGACAAATATATATATATATATATATATATATATATATATATATATATACATATATATATATATATATATATATATATATATATATATATATAGATATATATATATACAAATTTGAACCACCGTTATTTTCGGTTTCTAGGGGTTCTGAAACGCGAAATTTTCTAGTCGGCACTTCCGGATTGTTTCATTGTATCAACCTTATAAGCGGGGTTCCTCCCTATGGGGGAGGGAGGAACCGCGCTAAAAGGAGGGGGAAAAGTAAATTAAGTAGACAAATAAAAGAAAGAAAGAAAAAATAAATTGATATTTTATCCAGAATTTTGATGTTTGAAAGGAATTGGAATATGTCTGTAATATTTTTGCTGTCATCTGAAAGTAATTCATTCATGTTTGGTGGTAATTTAGTGTTTTGCCTGAGTCTGCAGTCTGTCAGTAAGTGTTTAACAGTAAGACTATAATAGCAATAATGAAAAATAATATAATTAGGTTGAATATGTCAGGGTTCGGCAGAGGTATCTAAAAACGTCCTTTTCGACCACACTTAACACATTCACTGCCCATCAAAATTTTAAAACTTCCTCAGGAACCAACTACTTTTTTTCTTATTTTCATTAATAAATAGCTAATAGTATAAAGCATAATGAGCTAAAATGCATTTCTAATGACGCTAACATCCGGTTTGAAGCACGCCCCGGGAGCCGGGGCGAGGGCACAAACTCGAGTCTCACACGGTTACCTGAAATGGTTCGTATCATTGTCTTTGTTGGGAAATCTATTGTACAAATACCAATAAAGTGATATTATACTTATGCCCAAGTTAATATAATATGCTTTTATTGTATAAATAAACACGCGATGTAGGTGTAATTTATTTTGCATTATTATTTTATTTTATATATTTTCAATTTTTCTAATTTATTAATAAAACCTATAACTATTATTCATTATCTACCTTCTGCTCCTAATATCTTACTAACTAACAAACTATTCTAATTATTGATTCCTATACTTATACTAACAATTCTTACTTATAGCTACGAAATTGCAATATCAATTTTTTCGATTTCTAATTTACGAATCGATTTCTAAATCAGAGGCATTGAAAATTATGTCATGGATTTCCTGAAAATAAAGCGGTTTCCATTACTCTAAAAATATAAAATGACTACTGAACAGTCAATAAAAAAAAAGTAAATACCTTTTTCTGAACTTTTCGTTTTTAGGGTGATGCCCGAAAATCGTATCAGAATATTTTATTAGTATTTTTCTAAATTCTTTCTTCAATTTTTATAATTTAATGTCATAAATACTCATAATTTCTTATCTGAAGAAACAGGAGAGGAGATACTACTTTCTGTTGCGCTACGTTGACTTGTCGGCCAGAAAGTAAGAGACACTTTTCGGCCGACTAGTCAACGTTGCTTCACTTTCCGTAAATCGAGTTTTAGTAAACTGAGAAATATATTATAAAGAAGACATTAAAACGAATAATTATTCATTTAATTAAACCAGAATTAAAGCAATGGGATCTGTTATAACTTTTATGAAGAGATTTTTTTCTTACGTAAATATTATAAAAAATGACAACCTTAAATAAAATCCATGACCGCTGTTGTTTTTTTCCACTACGTCCAGACATTCTAGGATCTAAAGAACAACGTTTCACAATAATTACCTCTACTGAATAATTATAAAAAGGTTTTACACATTTAATTTATTGTTATTGGATACTCGCGTAAATATTGAAGAAATTGTCGTAAAAAAGTAATTTCTTCAGGAACCAATGATATTTTTACAAGACTAGTTGACTTACCAATGCATAGAAACAATCTAAACCCTTCTGTGAGATGTCCAGCCTGTGCTAGAGCAATAAAACGGGAGGTAGGAGGACGCCCCGGGAGCCGGGGCGAGGGCACCTGGCGAAGGTATAGCTCGCCCCGGCTCCCGGGGGCAGTTAACGCGTTAACTTCAATTTATTTTGTAAATATAAGAAGTATTAACTGTGTCGTCCTTGTTTTACAGCCCTGATGAAGGTTTAATATTCAAGCCGAAACGTCGGAAAAATATAAAACTGATTTTCATATAAAAAAAAAAAAAATACGTTTTATTAAGATACCACGACAAAATCCACCTTCGCTTCACCGTCGGACAATGATCTCCTCTCAGTAAAATACTCACTTTTACCTATTGAGGCAGTACGCATCAAACTTTCTTCAAAGGTTAGTCGATCGTATCAACTAGAACCGAAAATGACCCTCGTTAAAATGTATATATACACACACACACACACATATATGTATATTCACATAAATGGCCATAACATTGACATACAGTTTCGGTCTCCAAGCTTTGCGTCACGTTTGAAGCAACAGTGTTAAGGATGTGACAACAACTTCGTGCCAAGAAATTGATTATGGCATTTATTGGAAACCGATTTTTAATAATTTTTTAGTATTACAAATATTTAGAACTAGGAAATTATTTCAATATCAAAATAATTTTTTGTTTTACTTGAGAGGTTTAATTGGAGGACTTCATTTTGTATGTTAAAGCCTCTCCTACACTCGCACACACACATACACACACACACACACACACACGCACGCACGCACGCACGCAAGCACGCACACACACACACTTAAACATATATTAACACTCAATTAAAATATATAGTAACCCAAATATCAACAATTTTTCATGTGTAGGCAAAAGGTCATTGAATAAAATTCGAAATTAATATAATAGTCAATTTAAAAATAACTCTACAGGTTTCGCATCATCTGATGCCTCTTCAGAATCCTAAAAACTAAATACAGCCTAATAGAAGGTAGGCGAACCTCCCGCTAAAATGGTCACGTCTTATCAAAAGACCATCTAAATAGCAACAATCGCTGCTATTGTGGCCTCTGCCGGGTATCATGATGAACTAAAACAAATTCACATCGTTTGACCGATTTTCGTAACTGGGTATAGACAACTAGGTATCAAGTAGAACTTGATACGGGGAGAGTCATAGACAGAAAGTAGGTGTAGCATGGCACACTGGGTAACAGCTAGTATATATATATATATGTATATATATATATATATATATATATATATATATATATATATATATATATAAATCACGTGTCTGTTTTTTTTGTTCCTTATACAAATCCAAGCCGTTTGACCGAATTCGACCAAACTTGGCGCACAGGTAGGTCTTGACCTGGGAAGTCTCGTAGGCTTGGTCAAAAATGTCTACAAGCTATATACAGCCTGTCAGAATGATTGTTCCGAATACATATTCACACCGTTTAGCCGATTTTGACTAAACATGACACCCAGGTAGATCATGATACGCGGAGAGTTATAAGATAGGTCAAAAACGTCTACCAGCTGTCTGTCTGTATGTTAGTCCCTTATACAAATTCACATCCGGGGAGTGTCCTAGGCTAGGTTAAAATAGCCTAGGACTCACACTTCGTAGGTCACGCGTTCGACACTGTGATCCCGAACAGTTACAGATTTGCATTATTAGATTTTAATATTACTTATTTGGTTTCTATTGTATTTTTTCATTTCTAGATGCAGAAAGTAGGTTCAGCATGGCACGCCGGGTAACAGCTAGTCATCTATAAATTACTTCTAACTAATCTAATTGAGTAGAGAACTCCTTCTGAAGGATAATTATCTTGTGGAGTTTTGGGGACGGGGTGGGGGGGGGGGATATAGGAGCAGCTGGTCCCCCCTAAAACCATCCTCTCCTTCATCCATTCGCCGACATTTCCTGGTTTTCGCTTCCCCTTTCTTTTATTGACTTCTGAATGAAACAAGATATATATTATATCCGCGCTCTAATTAGTTCTACGGATTGATTGCCTCGTTTTAATCTAGTTTGATTTCAGTTGACTATTGAGTTGATCATAAAGCAGATGAAGACTTATAATTGAGAACCAATCAGCTGACTTCGTGATCACTAGATATTGCCTCTTAGCCAGAAATAATTCCTATATTATTTCTTTACTGTTGGGATATTTCTTCTTCGGGATTTTTTTTTTAAATATTATTTGTTTAAAACATGATCTAACTTATAGTTAAGTGTGCTCAAAATATCATAACCATCAGATATTTGTGCTAATAATAAGTTTGTCTGGACAATGCGAGTATTTTTTATCATATTTATCTAGCTAAAAATCTATGATTAGGTTTAGAATTGAGGGTAGTGCATTAAAAAAAAAGTAACCAGGGTTTGCATAATTTAGTTTACTTTTACTACTTTGAATGAATAGTTGCTCCACCATTTGCTGAAAAATAAGCAATACGGAATGCTTTTAATGACCTTTGCTATCGATGGACGGAAATAAAAGAAAAAAATACAATTTGATTACTGTATCATGTGTGCATATGCTTTTATTTGTTAAAATTTTTGTTAATGAGTAACATGGCTGAATAATATATTTATATTTCTTTATGGTATTAAAATATCATTTTGAATTTTCTTCTCAACAAATAACGAACACTACTGTAATAAAAATAGAAATTGCTGCAATAAAAATCAATATTAGACTCCCTCATATTCCTTCATTATTACCTTACAACCCATTCATTAAAGCGTTAGAATAGTGTTTAAGTAAATAGAACGCTAGAATGATCCTCAAGAGAGAATTTCTAATTGTCGTTCATTGTTCATTCATCAGCTCTGAGAAGTAACTCGTCACACATTTACAATATATTTGAAGATTGATATCAGTCCAGGCAACGAATGCTTAAGCTATAGGCGGAAATTTTTGGAACACAATTTTTTACTTCGTAACTTTGTTTAGGCTGGATAGGAGGTGAACATATCAAAAGTCCTCACCCGTAGCCTTTGTGCCGGGGGGGAGGGGGGTTTTAGAAGGTCCCATTTTTCGGGTTTTCACTTATATCTCGATAAACACTGAAATTATGTTTACGTTTGAAAGAAAATGCATAAAATAGGAAAGTAATATATGTTATTGAAGGGAATGCAATACTCTACAACCCTAAAACCATTATTTGTTTTTTGGGTTCATCGTTGAAGAGTTATCTCGTCAAAACTGGGCGTCAAAAAAATATGCGGCAGAAGTGTTTTTCCCCAAAATGACAGACTTTCAAGAGCGGATATTTCGAAAACTAAAGATATCTCGAAAAACTTTATAAAATAGAACTTGTAGGAAATTTGATCAGCTTTTATTTGTTATAGAATAGTCATGTCGCTAGGACGAAGGGTTTCCGAGATATAAGTGAAAACCCGAAAAATGTAACCTTCTAAAACCCCCCTCCCTCCCCCCCGGCACAAAGGCTACGGGCGAGGACTTTTGATATGTTCACTTTCTATCCAGCCCAAACAAAGTTATGAAGTCAAAAATTTTGTTCCAAAAATTTTCATCTATAACTGTTCGTTGACTGGACTGTATACTTCATCAGAATTTGATTATTGCTCTCAAGTAATTTCGCGTGATATTTCAGTGATGTTTGTCTATATTAGGATCCAAATCCGAATATGGTTACTTATCCATGAGGAAACTGGACGACATTAAATACATTTTCGTGAAATATTTGTTGGTTTCAATTCACTCTTCAAACGGCTGCAGTGGTTTATTTCATTTTTATTTATTGCCCATTCATAAATGACAGATATTTGTGGACAGGGTTATCTACAAGTTAATGGCATTTTCATATTAAGATAGGGGTGATGCCTTTTCTTTTCTTTTTTAACAACCCCAAGTGGCGAATAGAGTTTTTAAAACCTTCATGTCTCCTCAAATGATAATTGAATCACCATTACAAACCTATTGTGTAATCATTGTGAGTTTCCCACAAAAAGGCCTGAATGTGAAGAGTATTATGGAAACATCAGGTTAATCAGTCCAAATTGAGCCTTAAAGCAACATTAACTATTACAGAAGAGGCTTTACAGCAGTGATTCTACGCCGGGTTGTTGCAAGACTGCTGTTAGCAACCTCCCGAGTAAGGTTATAAATAATTCGTAGCTAAACCACTCCGGACGATGTTGGAGCCCGAGTCTCCCTATGGGTAATCCACTTACTTACATAAAGGCCTTCTTCAAAAATGCATCAACCCTTGTCTTCGTCTTTTGTAGCGTCCTACAATTGTTTCCCTACATTCATGTTGCAGCATTCTTACAATGGGACGATGTTTGGATGTCCTCAAGTGCGTCATTTAAATGTCATTTCTTTCTTCAAATGAGACTACAATTATGGAAATAAACTTCTGTTCTACTATCTTCGTTTTACTGAGATAATTCATTGTATGCAACGTCTTCTTCCTTAGTCTCAGAATAATACATCCTATACTACGTACTTCAAAGGAAAAGGGGTTTTCTCTTGTTCTTAAAAGCATGTTTCCGTGCAGTATTTATTGCAGGATAAGGCTGCCAAAGTGTAACCCAAAAGCTTCTAATACAGGCTCTTCCAGGAAATGGATTCCTTTATTTAGCCGAATTCCAACCATTTCTTCGTTTTGTCTTTCTTATTGCATTCCTAAAAATAAACTTTAGATGGACTAACCACCAAGCGTAAAACACGAGGTAACTAGAGATCATCCGACTGTGCAAGGTGCATAATCTCTTACTAGCAACTGACTATTTGCACTTAAAAGCAACCTACAGTCTTTATATAGTAGTCAAGTACCATAGATGAAGGACTGAAAGCGTTAGGTTGCTATTGGGTGCACTAGCGTCAAAGTCGTACAGTTAACACAATCTAATCCACATTCTTGGGCGCGGAGTACTCATTCGGCCATCGGGTCCTTACGTAAAAATAATATGATAGACTTGCCGTCTTAAAAAAGTGACAACCCTGGAAGCAAAAATTTGATCGTTCATCCCGAAAGGTATCAGAAAATAAATCATTAAAAAAATAATAAACAGGTTAAATGGTTGGCAATTTTAAGAAGTTAAAAAAACATGAACGGAGAAAAACTCGGGAACCAACAATATTCATAAGGACAATGTAGTATAGAGTTGCTTGGACATTGTTTTTCTTTTCTCAAATACACACTGACACAGACACACACACACACATATGAATATATAAATTCATGTCTTTGTACATATATGTGTATGCACATAAACCTTGCGTAAATATATAGAAGTGTATATAACATCAATAACACCAAATCATTTAGTTCAAAATTGATTCTAATTTTATGAATTAATATATATAACCCTGAATTCATCTTAAAACCACTTCATTCATTGCGTTAATTATGTGTATCACCACCTATGTTTTGTTATACATGTTATTTGTATGGCACATATCGTCGATACAAAAGCAAACTAACGAATATGAAAATCACCACTTTTCAGAGTGGAAAAGTATTTATTCATAACTTTTTTTTGGACAGTTAAATATTCGGCAGATTTGACCTTTTGATAGTGGAATACTTTCCCTTTAATAGAGTGAAGTCAGATTGAAGAATTTGCCGTAAATAAGTCCTGCAGAAATTATTTTTTTTATTTTTTTTTTTTTTTATTTTTTTTTTTTAATTTATTTTATTTTAGAATATCACAATCTACAATTCAATTGTATTATGTAATTTGATACATGTTACTTGCTCACGCCTCAGGTGTCTCCAGTTGTCAACCGAATGCCTTCCTTGTTAGGAAGGATTCTAGGATGACCTGGAGTTACCTTACGCCATCCAACCATAGCCTGCGACTAGCAAGGAGGATTGGAGGCGAAGGAGAAGTGGGCTGTGATATCATGAGGAGAGAAAATATCCACAGATATCACTCTCAATTTATACAATTATAATTTCTTTGATCACTCCACGGATAGTTGTTTTTGTTCACTCCACGACACTTCACTGCCTAAGTAAGTCTCGGGGCCACTTCCTGTTAAGGCGTCTTGGTGGAGAGGAAGGATGATTTGTGCTGGATAAGGATTGGGCTATAGGATTAGGATGATTGATTAATTTGCTATGGAAGGATGAGAAGCGGCTAGGGATAATATCTTGGACAAAAGGGATATTTAGGTCATTATGGAGGTTTCGATTTGTAACATAATAAGGAGCATTGACTACGGTACGTAGAACTTTAGATTGGAATGTTTGAATTCGGTGGATGTTGGAATGCTTGGCTGTCCCCCAAAGTTCTATTCCATAAGTCCAGATAGGTTTTATTAGTGAGTTGTAGACAGTTAGTTTGTTATGTACGGTTAAGTGTGATGATCGGTTTAGTAGTCTGTATAGCTGTCCGAATCGTCGATTGAGTTCTTGTCGTTTGAGTTTAATGTGTGCGTTCCAAGTCAATCGAGAGTCAAGGTAAAACCCAAGGTATCGGATGGTATTGGTTATAGGTAAAGGATTGTCGTTGAAGGAAACACTAGGGCAGGTTTTACGTCGAAGGGTAAAGGTTATTTGGTGACATTTTTCGACGTTTATTTTGATGCGCCATTTCTTACACCACTGTTCAATTTCGGTTAGATGGGTTTGTAGGTTCTGGGAGGCTGTGTCTGGATTTATGTGGGGCGAAAGGATGGCCGTATCATCTGCATACGTGGCCAGGAGGGTATCAGGATGTGTTGGAATGTCAGCTGTATAAAGGGTATAAAGGATAGGACCAAGGACACTACCCTGAGGAACTCCCGCTTCCACAGGGCAATAATCTGAGTAGGCTGTTCCATGCCGGACTCGGAAAAACCTGTCTGAGAGGTAGGAGCGAAGGATTAGGTAAAGGGTGCTGGGAAGGTGGGTTTTGAGCTTAAAGAGTAAGCCTGAATGCCAGACTCGGTCAAATGCCTGGGCAACGTCCAAGAAGGCAGACGTGCAATACTCTTTTCGCTCGAGGGATGAGGAGATGAGATCAACAACACGAAGCCCTTGCTGCACTGTGGAGTGTTGGGAGCGGAAGCCGAATTGATGGGATGGGATGAGATTTTGGGAATTAAGGATAGGAAGTAAGCGCTTTAATAAAACCTTTTCAAATAATTTGGAAAATATAGGGAGAAGACTTATGGGGCGGTAGGAGGAAGGATTGTTAGGAGGCTTACCAGGTTTAGGAAACAGAACTACAATTGAGAATTTCCAGAGTATGGGATAATGGGTTGTTCGGAGGATGCAATTGTAGATGTAGGTGAGGAATACAATGGCCTTGGTTGGAAGCTGTTTAAGGATTCTGGAGGTGATGAGGTCGTAACCAGGGGATTTTCGGGATGGCAATCGGGATATTAGAAATTTAACTTCAGATGGATTAACTGCATTTGGTGGAAGGGAGAGAGGAAGTGGGGATTGTAGGAAATCATCTAATTCAGGGAAATGGGAATCAGGTTCAGGAGGGGGATGAGGAGTAAATGTTCTTTTTAGGTGATTGGAAAATAGCTCGGATTTCTCTTCGTCGGAGGCGGCCCATGTGCCGTCCTCTCGGCGAAGAGGGGGAGATACAGGATGGTATTTCAGGATTTTACGGGTGGCTGTCCAAAGGGATTTGTCGGAAGTTGATAGAGATGAAAGGTAGGAATTAAAGGATTCGGAACGATGTTGGATTAGTTGTCGCTTTACTAATCGGCATAATTGATTGTAAGAGCGACGGTCGGAGGGATGGGGAGTTCTCTGCCACAGAGCTCGTGCTTGGCGTTTGGATAATATTAGGTCTCTTAGGGATTGGGGTAGAGGACTTTCAGCTGGGATTGGTTGATGATGGCGTTTAGGAATTGTTGGACTGCTATATCTAGGTCTTCAGGGGTTTTAAGGGAGATATTGAGGTTGATGGTGTCTTCAAGGAGTGATCGAAAGAGGTTCCAATCAATTGGTCCAGTGATTAAGGAAGGGGGTTGGGGCTTTGGAATAGGTTGTAGCGACAGTGTAAGGATTAAAGGACTATGGTCAGAGGATAAGTCATCAAGGGAATCTATTGAGGTGAAGACAGATGTAAGGCCAAAGGAAACAAAGAAGTCTATTAGATCGGGAATACGGTTTGGATCGGTAGGCCAGTATGTTGGGGAGTTTGGAGAAATGGTTGAGCAGTGCTTTGAGGAGAGTGCAGAGAGTAGGGTACGACCACGGGAGTTGGTTACCCTTGAACCCCACTGAAGATGCTTGGCGTTGAAATCACCTCCTAGAAGGAATTTGGTACCAAGGGATTCTAGAAGATCTAGGATTTCTGATTCTATTAGAGGTTTATTAGGAGGACAGTAAACAGCTGACAGGGAAATTGGAAATGAAAATGTTGAGATATTGATAGTGGTGGCTTGGAGCGAATCTGTGGGATTGGTGGGACGAGGGTGATGGGATAAGGTTCTTCGTATAAGGATAGCAGATCCTCCATGGGCTTTACCGTCTGGGTGGTCAGTACGGTAAGTGTTGTAGTCCTGAATTCGTAAATGTTTATTTTTGGTAAGTCTTGTTTCTGTGATGAGTGCGACATCTATACGTTTGTCTTGTAGTAATGTAGTCAGTTCGTTTGTGTGATTTGTTATGCCATTAGCATTCCAAAGTAGGATGGACAAGGATTTATGTGTGGGAGAGGGAATCATTTTGAAAGGGTTGGGAGCAGGTGAGTGACTATGGTATTAAGGAGGGTAATGAGAGGGCTAATAAGGGATCTGAAGTCTGTTAGGAAGGTATTAAGGAGGGAAGTGATGTCATTGGAGGAGGTTGGTGGTGGAATGAAGGGAGTGGCCCGTCTTGGAGTTGGTGTTGACTCGTTGCCTGGATGTTGGTCGGCAGGAGCTGTCTCATTGAGAATTGGTTGATCTTGTTGACTGGATTCAGAAGCGAGTTGTGCGAAAGAAACTCCAGCTTCAACTCTTCTGGTGGGTTGTTGAAGTCCTTCACGGGGGGGCAACTCACCGTAGTTTCGCTGCCGGGTGTTGCTCAATCTTTTTAGATTTTTGAATGTTTGGCATCCCTTGTAGTTAGCCGGATGGTGTAAAGAGCACAGTGCACACACCGCGGGGCTTTCCTTTGGCTTGTTGCACTCCTGGCTTTTGTGGTTTTCTCCACACCTGACGCATCTTGGAATGTATTTACAGTATGCCTTTGTGTGGTTATACGACTGGCAATTCGTACACTGTACCGGCTCCCGTTTGCGGTATGGTTTTTCGACGTGAACTCTTGTGTGGTAAAGTCTGGTAATGTTGTAAATTTTATCCACATTTGGCTGCTGTTCTAGGTCCACAAAGAAGAGAGGTAAGGCAACTTTCGTCGTTCCTTGTTCAGTAGATCTCTTGACGATGACGTTTGTGGCTTGCCTTGCCTTGAAGCCAAGCGAAGCAAGTTCTTCAATGATCTCTTCTGGGGGAGTGGAGGGATGGAGATTTCTTATAACCACTCGTAGGGCACGTTCATCCTTCGGTTGATACGTGTGGTATTGAGCCTTGGAGTCATTCAAATATTTTATTACTGCTCTATATGTGTCAGGTGTTGTACAAGATATCTTTGTTGTGTTAGTTCTATTTATGCAGGTATATGTTTGTGAATTAACTTTTTGATTTAGGTGAGTGCAGAAAATTTTTATATTTTTGATGTTGTTGACAAATATGGGGGGAGGCCTTATGATTTTGTCTTGTGATTTTTCGGTTTCCATTTCTTCTTCTTGCTCTTTCTGTAACGGTTGGAATGGGTTGGCTGTGAAAAATGCAGACTCTTCTTTTGTCTCATCATTGGTTTTTGAAGTACCAGGAGTTCCTTCAGCTGATATAGTCGAATTTTCATTTCTTAAAGCCTGTTTCTTGGTAATCTTCCTTCTAGAACGCGTATTCTTCGAGGGCGACGTAGGTGGAGAGCTGCCAGCTGACCTGGATCGTTTACCACCGCTTGCCATTACCATGTGGTAAAATCCTCCCATAAATTATTATAAAAAAAAAATGAACGAGGAAAAAATATAAATAGATATTTTTTGCAAATAAAAAATATAGGCGCCAGCAGGAGCCTCGAACTCGGACTGTTTAGTCTCAGACTCCAAGACGTTAGCCCTGAGCCAGAGAGGTGATGCGGGAAGAGTATCTTGATTCCCGTGAAGGCCCCTAGTTTCTGAGCTAGCTAGGGAGGCAGCTAGTAGAGGGGGACTGTTCTGCAGAGACAGGAATAGCCCCCACCTCTCGCTTACCGTGAGGCAGGGCAGAGAAATCACAATAAATATTACAACTTTACTCACTTACTACAAGTTGTTATTGCACAGGAATTCCGAGGAAAATTCACATAATGTACACTCAATTATTAACTAACCATTGGAGCAAGTTTAGTCTAATTAGAGGCTCAATGTAACACTGAACAATTGAACAATAGCGAGAGCTAATAAAACACAACTTCACTGTTCAATGGCTGAAGCGCGACTGTGCAGAAATTATTAAAGATGGACAATGAAAGATGCATTTTTTCATATTCGTTAGTTTGCTTTTGTATCGACGATATTATGTTGAGAAATGTAAGACTATATCGCCCTTGTGCCAGAGCTCCAATAAATAAAAATACATACTAATTATTTTCTTCCATCTTTTTCTTAGGTAAAACAATAATGAGAAAAACTCATTACTTCTTTATATAATTTACATTTTTTCCTTGGGTGCTTTTGATATATGTACCTTCATTCTATTGCTGTTTATTTTCTTGTTTCATTTTGATCCTAATTGTGATCCCATTGGTAAACAATCATGGAAGAGGAGTCCTATTTTAAGAATTATTGAATTTTCACTTAGTAATTATTATTAGCACTTAGTAAAGAGCTTCCGTAATAAACTACTTCCAGGAAATGTACAAAACGCATCTTCCGAAAATGATTATACTTTTTCTGGTTACTTTTAATGTTGTTTTTAAAAATGTATTCCATATTGAATAAATGACAGGTGTATTATAAATACTGTGAAATTGGAATTTTAAGTGAATTTAATTTTAATTCAGCTTATAAATACAAAGGGGCGAAGCGTAGTAGAGGGCAGTTAAAGGACTTTACCGCCGTGTACGATATTAATTAGCAGTGTTTATTTTACCGCGAACTCACGTTTAATTTACAATTGTCAATTTGTCATGAAAGCTAAGGGCTGTTTAATTATGTTTCCAAGATATATAATTACAATGCTCGGTTAGTTATTCACTTTTAGATTAATGGAAAACCAAAATAATTTACATGTTAAATAAGAATTAATATATGTATTGTGAAATTTATTCAAAATATATGAATACTATGATTTTTTTTTAAGCCTCCAGCAAGTATCATTTCATTATTTTTTTTTTTAATGTATCATATAATTTCTTATTTTTTCAAACAGTTATTTAAACAAAACTATTAAAAATTAGACTGTTTAAATTCATATTTACGATTTATGTTAATTTAAATTAAGCTTATGTAGGCATACTATATTCTTTTCCAGTGTAGTTAGGCTTGCCATACGTCCCGGTTTGCCCGGGACAGTTCCGGTATTTTGCACTGGTCCCATTGTCCCGCCCGGTTTTATCAATGTCCCAGAAACGGGTTTAAGATGTATAAAGTAATGAATTTATATTTTTAAGAATAATTTACGATTTATGTTTTTTTGGTCACCACACTCAGGAATGGCGTTAGTGACCTCAAGGGTTGACACGCCATTATAATAATTAAAAAAAAAAAAGAATAATTTCTGAATCGGTTACTTTTCTACAATCAACATTTTTGACCACCACGCATTGTGTCAAAGAAATGAGAAGTATTCTAACTGTAATCTGGGTGCAAACGCAGGAACTAGCAATAAGAAGTAGCAAAAATACCTTTTTCGTTTTTAAAAAGTGGGTAGACTAACAATTTAGAGTTCCAAATTCGCCACTCCTGTTACTTGATATGATTTAAAAAAAGGCTTAAAACTCACAATTTTGCTTCTACTTTGTACCATTTTTATTCCATCCCCCCCCCCCCCCCCCCCGGTACGCCGATCTCAATTTGTCCCGGTTTCACTCACCTAAGTATAGTCCTATCTGTAGGAATATATCAGGTAATGTTGGTTTTTATTGGCGGGCTATAAAGTATAGAATGAAATCAATGGAACACGTCTAATCTAAAATGAATTTGAATTTAACTCCTTGTTGTATAACAGTTTGCCATCTTGAACCAAAATTTTGAATGCCTTTTCTGAAAAAAATACTTTGGTTTTGAATTAAAGAAAGTTTCACCTTTCACATTTTCTTGTCTTATTTTACTATAATACTAATTTTACTGATAGATGTAACTTAGAACAAAAAACAACGAATTAAAAAGTGAGTTAAACAAAGACAAAAACCCGATCAAAAGAACAAAACAAACACTTTTAAAGTTTTAAGCACTTATATTTTTGATAGTGCTTAGAACGCTGCCTCATTGAATATTGCTTCAGAACCTTTTTTGTAGAGAATTTAGCAAGCTATCGAATGGTCAATTTCCACTTACCAAGATTTCCCGACCGTTTCTAAGATATTTACGAAAATATACGAATATCCGAAAACTTTTCATGTCCACTAATAAAACTTTTTTTTTTGCATACTTCTTTAACACCAAATGTAACCAAAATTTAAATATCTTAATTGAGATGAATTTCTAATATGTAAAAAATATTTCAATTAAATCCCACGATCAATTAAATCCTACGATTCTAAGTACCCACAAAAAAATGAGTTACAAAAACATTTGTTCCACTTATCGCCTTAAAAACGGGTTCTTTCGTTTTCCTATGTTAACAAACCTATCTGCAAGCATATGAAGTCAAAAACGTAAGCGTTACGATTTTTTCAAGCCAATTTCGCCCCAAACATCATCTTCCGATGGACGGAATCTGCTGGTAAATGAACTTGACCCTTTAAAATACCGAATTTCATTTAAACCTACTGAATTTCATCAAAATCGGACCATTTTTGAGCTTGCAAGGGAGCGAACAGACATATATATATATATATATATATATATATATATATATATATATATATATATATATATATATGAACCACCTATATTTTCGTGATCTATGGGGTCTGCAACGAGAAATTTTCTTGCCGGCACTTACGGATTGCGCCGTGAGGTCAACCTCATAAGCGGGGAGGGAGGAACCGCGCTAAAAAAAACGCCGTATTTTCATTAATTTTTTTCTGCAATTTCGAATAATTTTTTCTTGTTGCATATTTTGCGAAATACAAAATAATCAGTTATTCTAGATCATCAGAGTTATTCTTGAAATCTCATTAGTATATTTGACCGATAATTATAATGAAATATGGGTATTGATTTACCCAAAAAGCTACAAAAATAGCTTGAAATCATTCTGCCTGGAGTAGTAACTAAATAATCTAACTAGATTATGAAGAAAAATTAAGAAGACGCTGAAGTGTCATATTACAGAATTTTATTTCGACCCATGTCGTGAATATAGTATGGCCTAGCGAATAGTATATGAATATATATCACATGTATCCATATTGATAAACTTAAATTAATTATTATCGACAATTTCGGCGTGAACATGAACACTAGACACACTCACGGCTGCATAATGTCACAAGACCCCCCCTCCACCAAAAGGTTCGCATTGTCTTGTACTTCTAACCCTTAAACATATTTTAATTGAGTGCCCCAAATATTTCGAGAAAAGAAACAAATTATAATTAAATCCTCCGCTTAGCCAGATATTTGAAGGCAATAATATTAATAAAGTGGTGGAGTTTCTAAAGTTGTTCATCTCCTGGAAAAACTTTAAAGAACCTTATTATAACGCCATCATAAAATATTTCTATTTTCAAATTATAATTATCATCATACCAGATCAAATAAATTTAAATCCTCACCTAAAAAAGTTTTAAATATCAAAATCACCAATAAGTAATCGGGCAAATAAAAAGCTAGCTCGAAGTTAATGAAGTCAAAATAATATGAACATACACAAGAAGGTCAATTCCGTGCTTTATCGACCCTTATTTGCTCTCTGAAGGGCTAAGCAAAATCGTATATTACTCCTAATTCCTTAAGAATTTTTATATCATTATATAAGTAAAATCCGCCACATCTAACAGCTGCCTTGGCTGTACTCCAACTTTACGGTTAAATTCAGCAATTCGAGCTGGAAAAATGTGATTCCATAAAGCGTAAAGATTTAGGAAGCAATACTGAAGCCTATTCGATGGTGTGATATCTGAAAACCACTCAGGACCTGGAACAGTTCCAGATCACTAAGCTTTGTTTACAATCCCTATCTACCTCAATCTTAACAACAATTGTATATCTTCGTAGTCCTGGAATAAATGTCTATAATCTCTTTAGGTTTTGAGGCCTATACATTTATTAACTGGTGAAATTGGCAAATAAATAGATATCAAAAAATTTTAAATACTGAACGATGTGTACAAAACGGTTAAACGGAGGATGCACAGTGGTGTCGAGAAGGAAAACCCTCCAAAACCGAAAGTGTTCAATCGCGTTTGAACTAACATTTTTTTATACCTAATTAGTTGTAGAATACTGCTCTAATATTGATTTTCCATTTTATTATTATTATGATCACACCGGTTCCCGTAGATCACCGAAGTTAAGCAACGTCGGGCGTGGTCAGTACCTGAATGGGTGACCGACCACGTGCTGTTGGCATTATAAAGGGTGGCAACCTATAGATAGCCCGGCGCTAATGGCCAAGTTGTAGATGCGCCGTAAAAAAAAAAAAAAAAAAAAAAAAAAAAAAAAAAAAAAAAATTATTATGATCACAAAAAATCATTTTGTTGACTGTTTTCTCACTGAGTAAAAATCTCACAGTTTTTAGTGAAAAGTAAAACAATATTTTATACCACTTATTTTATTCCCAAAAAGTTTATATTACCCAGGAAAACTCACGATTATATGTAGCGTTTAAACGAATTTTCTTTTTTGCCAAAATGTACCATGAACTTGGTGTGAAGATATGTGTAATGGAACTCAATTATCCGTAGTTTATTTGGTGTAGAAATAAAGCGGTACTTAGCTGAGCTCTCCGCATAGTGTAACCTACCTAAAAGTACATGTTTTGAAGTTGCTTTCATATAAATTTCATCGCCGTACTCGGCCGTATGTGTGTACAGCCTAATAAAATAAAGCGATGCGATTATTTTACGAAAAATGAGTTTGCCGTAACTATTTTCTGCAGAGAGTTGTTGAACACTTTGTGATAGCAAGTAACTGAACTTTTAAAGTGAGATCTACCTAATATCTCGTGTAAAAATGTCAAAATGTATTCGTTATAAGCGAAAATTTTAATAAAGATAAATACGTGGAGACCAATTAACTGTATTACATTGTTTGTTAATTTATTCAACTCAGCATTCAAAAATACATTTGGAAGGATACCAATTGAGTAAAAAGTGACTTTTTGAAATCGTATACTTGCTGTTTTTCACGGTTTTCGTAATATAAACCCCGTTTATATTCCGAAATAATGATTCTATCGGATTGGCAGTGGTCTCATTCGACTCAGCACTACAAAATATCTTAAAAACGATCCCAAAATCAGAAAGATTCAAGTACCTACAGGTTTTCCCCAAAAATCGGGTGTTTGGCACCACTGTGCGATGGTGTATGGACAAAAAATCGCTAAATATGTCTCGTAATAAAATATTTTATTAATTATCTTAGCAACAGGAACATAGATAAACATATACAACATTTCAGTTTCTCTCATCATTCCAATTTAAGACAAACAACTATACCATTTGATTAAGAGTTAAATCTCACTTTTAATGTGATTGATTTTTTTTTTTACTCAAGTAATAGGTCGAAGTATGTAACTGATAACACAAATTTTTGATAGTTGATGAAGCTTACATATTTCTGCAAATGAATCTTTTATAAGGTGGGTGGGAATAAAATCGAGGCAGGATGTGAAAAAGCACTCGATAAAGCTAAATCGATAATTAAAAGAGTAATAAGAAAACGTTAAACCCAGGAAATTTACCTATAATAATAGACGAGAACAAGTTATTTTTACAAGACTGCGAATAGCCCTCACTAGACAGACTCACGGCTATCTAATGTCACAAGACCCCCCACCCACCAAAATGTTCGCATTGTCTTGTACTTCTAACCATTTAACATATTTTAATTGAGTGCCCCAAATATTTCGAGAAAAGACACAAATTTAAATTAAATCCTCCACTTAGCCAGGCAGATATTTGAAGGCAATAATATTAATAAAGTGGTGGAGTTTCTAAAGTTGTTCATCTCCTGGAAAAACTTTGAAGAACCTTATTATAACGCCATCATAAAATATTTCTATTTTCAAATTATAAATATCATCATACCTTATCAAATAAATTTAAATCTTCACCTCAAAAAGTTTTAAATCTCAAAATCACCAATAAGTAATAGGGCAACAAGGACCCTAAGTGGTTGAATTTTTCCATGTAAAAAATAAATAAGAAGCTAGCTCGGAGTTAAACTGTAGTCCAAAGTTTTTCTTACTGAAATGAATACGTTTAAAAGCCAATTTCCAGAGATCCTAGTTGAAATCATCAGTCAAAATGACACAGATTGTATCCACGTTTCTCTACAAGTTTGAAAATGGCTGCTACTCTTGGTGTATAGGCTTTCTGTAAAACACTTACCGTCGAACTGTAGTTAATAAGGATAGACGTAGAACCTCTTAACATCCCCTATGTGTGGGACTTTAAACCACCTCTTTCAATTTTTCAGAAAGAAAGTCATATTTGAATACCATTTTTTTTTCCATACCTATTGCAATCTTGAAAAGATGCGAATTAATTTAAAAATGTCAATGTTATAAAATTATATAGAAAATTTTATTATGACTCTTTTGGCGCCTTGGGAAGGTCTCTGTCGTGAAGATTAGTATTTATGATAGATGATAGATGATAGATATGGAGTTTGGCGCTCTACAACTAGGTTATTTGCGCCTTCCAATATGTTGGTTCGAAAAGGTTTGGGTTCTTTTATAAATATTTGCTTTAGGTATTTAATTAAATTTTGAGACGTCTGTGAGTTTGTGGGATAGGTGTAGTTCTTTGCCTGTGTGTAATGGTGTTATGCTTTGTTTAGTTACAAATTGTTAAAAATAATTAGTTACAGGTTATATCATTTATTAGTTAAAGACCATTACAGTCATTATCTTAAAATCCAATATGGCAATTATAATTTAAACCAAGACTATTATAACTTAAACTAAGACTATATAATTTAAACTAAGACTATGGCAATTATAATTTAAATCAAGAGAATTATAATAAAGTTAGACTAATTACAATCTTTTCGTAAACTTGATTAATATAATATTGATGTGATTTTAATATATATATATTTTTTTTTTCATTATTTTTTTTAATATTTTTTTTTATTTTTTTATTTTATTTTATTTTTTTTTTTTTTTTAATATTTTTTTTATTTTATCTTATTATTTTTTTTATTTTATTATTTTTTTTATTTATTTTTTTTAGTTTTTTATTTATTTTTTTTTATATTTTTTTTATTTATTTATTTTTATTTATTCTTTTTTTTTTATATATTATGCAGGAAGTTTGCATCCTTAAGGAATGACATTAAGAGGGGGATTATTTTGGTTGAATCAGAGAGTGCTTCCTTTAATGATAGTGGCACATGATGTTTTTTAAACAGGTTTTCGTACCGTATTAGTATTTATGAGCAAAAAGTACAAAAAAACATAGTTTTTTGAATTATTATGAAAAAAAAAAAGTGCACGGAATTTTTCGATTTACATATACCTTGATTATTATTATTCTATCTATTTCCGCAAGATTAAGGGTGCCCCATTTCCCATCCTGCACAAAACAGATACCCAACCTGTTCTATTGACCAATTAGGTTCACGCAACGTGTTCATTTTTTATTATTGACCTTCCACCTCGCCTATATTTGATTAAATACTAGTAGGGCTTCCTCTTCAGTACCTTATATAACAATATTTTTTTTTCTTTAGATAAATAAGACTTTCTGTTATATTTCTGAAGCAATGGTTCTATAACGTCTGTTGCCTTTATATATACTGAATACAGTGGTTGAGTAAAACATAATATATATAATTGTTACCTACTAAAAGGCACTTATTTTTCAAGACTTATCTGTTCACCATTTTTTATTTATAAATAAATAAAACGTCCGATTCGCATTCGATTGATCTTACTCTGTTTCCATAACGTTCTTATCACTAGTATCATTTGGAAATCCTTACATAAATATAAATATTTTTTTGTGAACAACTTAAACACCTATTCCAATGGAAACTAGAAGAGAAGTTAGATTTTAGCCGCTAAGCAACTAACTTACAGTCGCGGAAATTGCTCACCCGGCCTCTTCGACTTCCTCTCGGAAGGATCTATGACAAAAGCCAGAAATTGTTTCTCATTATACGTATCTTCATTTATTGGCAAATTGGTATTACTGCTTCATTAAAGCAACCACAAGCAATGAGGAACTCAGAAAAACAAGGACAAAGAACCGTTTAACGCAACGAAACTAACACTTTCGAACATTTCGGCACTAATTTCTCCAATTGAGATTGTCCCATCGAAAATTAATTGAAAATATTTTTTGTTGAGAATTTAATAAACTTTTACTTACCAAAGTCTGCTAACCATGTCCGAGATATGTAAGAAAATATACTAAGACCGCAAACAAAATTTAAATATATTAGTTTTAATGAATTTATAATGTTTGGAAGAAGATATTAGTGAATCAATTGTTTCTGAATATCCAAACCGCAAAAAATAGGTAGGAAAACAAGCTGTACCAATGTTTCTCGTAAACGGTTTAAGATAGCGCATAAAAAATGGGTTCTTTCGTTTTTCTTAGTTAGGAATCCCATGAAAAGTGTAGCTGCAGGCACATCAACGTGAAAACGTAATCGCTACGTTTTTATTGCGTACGATAATCGACCCAAAAACAATTTTACGGTGGATTCTGCTGGTTAACAAACGAGTCCTTTCAAATTAGGATTTATGTACCAAATTTTATCAAAATCGCCACCCATACCTTTAGGACAGATACACAGCAAACAGACAAATATGTATATATACATATATATTTAATTCGTTGACAATTCTAGTTTTTCGATCTCTTTAAGAATCTATACTAATGTAGGTTACGTTGAAATTCATATTCTTGAATCTACTTGCTAAAAAAGTCAATGCTTGGACAATATTACAGACTGAGAGTATGAAATTCAGTCGAGAAGTTGCCTTGAATGTAAAACGGAGCAAGGGATTCTGTGACGGTAGAGATAGGCTTTAATTACAACAGCTGAATAGTTGTAAGGGAAGTACAGGTCCAAGAGACAGGCTCAAGGAACTGCTTCATCTGTCTTACTCTTGAATTACTGGGGCCACATTTCGCTTTCCTCTTCACTAAATACAAATTCAGCCTGGTATAATTTTGGCCTCCACATAGCTTTACCCGACACGTTTCCCTTTTAGTAGTTCTGTAATGTCGATTTTTTTTTTTTTTTTTTTTTTTTTTTTTACTGTGAAAGGAGTCGGAGTCCGGTCTTCTTAGTTAATAAAGCAACATTTTAAAATAATATTAAGTTATTATAGCCAAATGTATTGCTTGAATTTTGAGGTTTTTAGCACGTATTAATAGTTTTATGGGGTTCATGTGCATGGTCGGAGAGAAACCTTCTCTCTCCAGCGGTGCTGCTTCTCTAGAAGTAAGTACATAATAACTCTGTCCATTTTTTCTAGACCCTTAATTAAGGTTTGAAATTCGAGCTAAAAGTTACGATGAAAATTCATTTTTATTTCAAAATGTAGTCTTATCTAAAATTATGATTATACTCCGACTCAATCTCTAGAGGATTATTTTTATTAATATATTTATTTATATACCACAGTAACCATTAGGTATGTATGGCCCTGTATTTACATACATTTATGATTCATAATTTATGTGAAACTAGCTGAATACCCATACTCCGTCACGACAGGGAAGTAGTAATTTTATTGCGATCAATAATGTATCATCAAAATAAACGCTAACATAATTTTGTGCAGTTTATTATAGCACGGTTCCTGTCATGCTATAAGTTATTCATCAATTGATAAGTAACCAAAGTATAATGTTTCTTGACATTGGGGCGCTCCGGACAATAAAATTAATATTATGAAATAGATACGGTACGATAACAGCTGACCTGTTATCGTCCTAGCAACCATACCATAACCAAATAAAAATTCAAACCCCTGTAAAAATACTTAAAAAATTGAATATCAAATAATCCTTTCCTAGCGATTGTTTACGTTGTTAAGGGAGTGTCCATGCAATATTTCAAAATTTTCTGTCAAGCGGTTTGAGCTGGGCGATAATAGGTCAGTGAGTGGTAATTGACAATTATATAATGGCTGGTAGATTATTAATTTTACACTTGTTTGAATAACGTGAAAGTTAACAAAAATGATAAGGAAATTATATTATATTATATTATTTATTACGATTATTTTTTTTATATATTTAGGGTATATATTTTTATCATGACCATGAAATATATTTGAGCGCTGATTGACCGTTCCTTATTAAAAAATAAATGAAATTAAGTATTCAAAAATATTACACAACAAAAAGGCGAAAATTGCACAATTTTATTACCATAAAATTGCATGATAATGCTTTGACTGTTCTCTATGAATTTTTGGGTCCTGAAAAAATTCCAGTGGTTAACCTCCAAGTCGGTAGTTACTGTCCAGATGTCAGTACATGAACAGCTGACAACTCTCGAATCTTCATGAGGAAGAACGAAACTGCTGGAGACAAAAGGTGTGCGAATAAATGAATGGCTCGGGGTGTAAAAAAAATAAAAACCTGTCTATTTGCAACAAACAAACATGATTGCTGTTGGTAGTGAAATTAACTACCAACTAATATATAAATTAAGTATCATAAGTTTATAAATTCGAATATTCAATAATATATCTTTTTGAAGACAATAATTTATCGCGTAATGTCTTAATAACAGTTACTACAAACATACATTTATAACTGTGATGTATGCAGCGTTATTTGTGGAGTTCTCGATTTCGTAGAAGGTAGAAAAATAATGTCTCTCCACTGTTTTTCAAAGTATTTATTAGCAAAAGCTTTTCGAGAACATGGTTCTCATCGTCAGTAATCCTTTACACAACTGACTACAAAAATAGTATGTACGACTTCATTAACGATAATAATCTTGAAACTATGAACAGAGACCCCACCAATAGTTATAATCTTATAGTTAGACAATTCGTTAACAATCAATGCACACTTTTTTCTAACAAAGACACATTTCACATCAAACATCCAAACCCACAACCGCCCAGACTCTATGGACTTTTGAAAATACACAAACCACCACCCTTTCCTATTAGACCAGTTGTTTCCTACACAAACACATCTGTGAGTAAACTATCCCGCTCTTTGAACAATCTGTTCCAACAGAAAATTCAGTGGTCTTCTAATTACTCCATAAAAAACACCGGCGAACTCATTAATAATATAAGAGATATCAGACCTCCCAAAAATGCAATATTAGTATCATTTGATGTAAAAAAACTTATTCTCTAATGTGCCAACCACAGAAGTTAAGATAATTTTAGAAAACCTTATCAACAATTCAAAAAACGGTAACCTCTTTAAATACGAACTTATAGAAGCGTTTAACATATGTATCAACCACAATTTCTTTAAATTTGATAACAAATATTTTAAACAACATGAAGGACTCCCAATGGGCTCGAATCTCTCTCCCTTGCTAGCCGATATCTTTATGAATAACTTAGAAAATAAATATTTAAACCCAAGTTTTAACATAAATAAACATATTAAATTTTACTATAGATACGTGGACGACATAATTTGTTTATGGGAAGGTACACGGAGACAGTTAGATATGTTTTTGAAACACATAAACTCATTTCACCCAAAAATCCAATTCACGATGGAAATTGACAATAACCGTTCTATAAATTTCCTCGACATAAACATAACCATTACCGACAGTAATAAATTCGACTTTAAAATTTACAGGAAACCCACTCACACTGATGCAATAATACACTCACTTTCTAACCACCATATCTCTCACAAATTAGCGGCATTCCACTCCATGATAGATAGATTGTTCAAAATTCCAATGTCCCTAGAAAATTATCAAAGTGAAATAAATACAATTAAACAAATTGCGTCTAACAACGGCTACTCACACAAAATTATAGACAAACTTATACGTAATAAGGAAAAATCTCTGACTCTTAAAGTTGTTTTCCCGACACTAACGCCAATAATTTCTAATACAAGGTACATTTCGATACCATATTTAGGACCAATTTCCGAAAAATTAAAAAACATTTTGAAAGACACAGCCAAAGTTTCCTTTAAGAATACATTTAATACCAAAAAGTCATTATCACACACTAAAGATGAAATAAAAGAATTTGATAAAAGTGGAATTTACCAATTAGAATGCTCGTGCAAAAAAATTTACATTGGGAGAACATATCGCAAGTTCTCACAAAGAATAGACGAACACGTTAAAGCTATACACAACCACAACATTCATTCAAATTTTGCAGAACACATCAAAAATACAGCACACCAATTTAACACACAAACGGGAATCAAAATTTTAAAAAACATAAATTATTCTAAGAAATCCAATTATCATGAAATGTTAGAAATAGAAAAGGCCATTCACCGTAATAAAGATTTATTACTAAACGAACAAATAAACTTCCCAACATCAGACCTTAGGAAAATTTTCATATCCCAACAAAAGACGCCATCCCTCGGACCTACCACCTGACAAACCCGTCATCCCTTACTCTGACACCTTCAGACTGACTACCCCTTCACACACATGACATCAAATAACCCGACATAATCCTTCCCCATACACTGTCTCCAACAGAAAGTTCAGTGGTCTCTGGTTCAACAACCTTGATTCTTGTGATCTCCAATATCCAACGTCAATATATATACTCTGCTCACCCGGAATAGTCTCATTACCTCACACCTGTTCGGAGAGGCTGTTAGCAGTACTACCGGTGGAGTAATAGGTAACATTATTTGTCATAGCTTTAGTAATAAGAATACTTATAAATATTTCTGTAATTAATATATGCGTGTTTTTGTGAAAATTGTAGATGCACTGACGATGAGAACCATGTTCTCGAAAAGCTTTTGCTAATAAATACTTTGAAAAACAGTGGAGAGACATTATTTTTCTACCTTCTACGGGATACATTTATAAAATGAAATTCCCAAGTTTATCTAACGTCTGTGGCGTTAATATCCTAAAAGGTTGGTACGCTTTAAAAAAAAAACAAAAAAAAAACACAATGAATTTCATAATAATTTTGTGTTGAATGGAAAACGAAGACTTTTTTTTTAGTACATAATATAAATAATGGAGTTTTTTTCCTACATTTTGAGTTTTTTATTTGTCTCATATTTTGAAAAACTTTACGTGATAGACAAAAATAGCCGTCATATTAGATTCAGCAAAGACATACAATTCAGCTAAACGATTCCTTGCCGATCATGAAACAATTTTTATTGCAGTCCAGTTTTATTCCCCAAAACTTCCTAAATAATAAGTTAACACCAGATATGAACACAAGCATATCATGTTTTCTGTAACAAGCAGTATAAAAGTTTAGCCAAGTTTTACTCAGATAGTTTGCTGGATAATGGGCAAAACTTCGTAAGGCTCAGTGAATCACTGCACATCTTCTAAACTTAACGCCGGTTATGTAGTAAATTATGGATGGTAACGAGATAACTGATACCTAGGCAACTACTATACCACGAGTACATCATTAATCAGTTCATGGAGCCAGTATCCTTTATCATCCTTTCATGGAAGGCTGTTAACGCTTTTGGGTCAAATCCATTACTTTTCATGAACCAAGGCTTTAGCCACCAATTTATTCCATTATTATTTTTATTGTAAACGGATTTATGTCAAGGAAATCGAATGGAAAATAAATACACAAATTACAAGAGCAGCTCTATTGCTTTGAAGCTACACACTTGTAACAAAAGCTTTCTCCCTTTTCAAATTTACCACATTTAATTCTCCTGAGAAGAAAGAAGCATGCTTTTGAAACAAGTAAACAAAATGTTTAATCGCCATTTTTACGTATAAATTTGATTCCTCACGATTGTTTTATACGTTCCCGATTAATACAGTGGTAAGAGCTTTCGCCTGGGGCTTGACTAGGTCTCACTCTTCCTATCTTAAACAGAGGTGCAATTAAACGACAAAAAATTATTAGAGAAAAAAAATAACCTAAATATCATAGAACTTGCAGTAGCCGCTCATTTTTAGCTTAATTATGTTTTCAGATTTTTTCACAAAAGGGGGGGGTGCACAAATTGCTTGAAGCGAAACGTAATTTATATCATTACTCACTTCGTCCCTACGGGGAAATACTAAGGATCATTGATATGTGTAGTAGGAGTATGTGAATAAGAAACGACCCGGAAGTGAACAGGAAGCAAGCAGGAAGTAAGAAGGAAGTCACCCAGAAGTAGACGCCTTACTGTTAGGTTACATTATCGTTTCAGTCCCGCGAAACATTTTTGGGCAGTCAGGTTACGGCAAAAGCATTTTCTACGCTAAAAAAAAATTAAAAAAACTTTATTCTATGTTTAATACTTATTTAATGTATATTTAATAATCCTACGCAAAAATAGGATGAATTATTCCAGGAGAACAGAAATTTCTTAAAATAACCTTTAACAATTGATGAAATATTCTTTACTGGGAAGTCTGTTATATATATATATATATATATATATATATATATATATATATATATATATATATATATATATATATATATATATATAAAGAATAATGGGATTATCTGACCAGTCCAAATAAAACCTCAATCCATACGGTCTAAAAGCACGAAATTTTAAACTTCTACAGTAATCAAATACTGAGAATTTTTTATATTCAATCAGAAATTAGGAGTTATTTACATGTTTATGTATAAATGAATCATGGTAAAGTGAACAGTAGTTAACATTTTAAACCCCGCTCTTTTTTTTTGGGGGGGGGGTATCACTTCCTTGGACCTTTTCACACCGCGTCGCCTTTCTTTCATATGTATTTCAATTTTATTTTCTTTTTTTTTTCAACGACTTCTAGGTCATTAGCGCCGATATCCATCACTACGGGCCCAGGAATGAGAAAAATCCTTCCTGCAGGTGGGATTCGACCAGCGTCTCCCACATGAGAATCCAAGGCGTTAGCCGCTAGACCCAGCTGAGTCACTTCAAATTAATTTCAAATCGAAATAAACAAAACGTTCTTTCCAATTTTTAATTAATTTCTGACTCTTAGGAGGTGTACGATTATTTTAGTAACATATAATATATGAAATAAGCCATTGTGAGACGTAACATTTGATAAATATCGAGGTAGAATACAGAGGTTGACGACGCGCCCTACAATCCAGACCATTCATCTTGTCAGAACTACACCGGCTTGCCAACACCTCTACCATCCGTGTCAAACATCACACTCTTCCTATATATACAACACAATCCTTTTTTACACTTGTCCTGTAGACAACATAATTAAATACTTATTTCATTCTTCTTACTATTAATATTTTAACTAGAAAGATTCCAATTAAGAAAATAATTTTTCAAGAGACACAGAACAGCCTTAATCACAAATATTTGTCACTAATCACTATACCTGTCGATCAAACGTTGACTGATTGACTTGGAGGTGGAGTAAAATTATTACTAGGATCACATAGCATTTAATGGTTTAATCTGCGACTAGAAAACCAGGCGGCCGGGATATTTCCATCATGTGAAGGATGAGGAGGTACCTGTATCATCCTCTAAGGGTCCTCGTAACATATTACGGGGTGCATATATATATATATATATATATATATATATATATACATATATATATATATATATACATATATATATATATATATATATATATATACATATATACCTGTCAGTACATTAGTAGGCCCAATGTTTGCCCGAATATGAAGCAAAAACATTCCCATAACAAACTATTGGATACGTTAACTTGTAGTTCAGTCCATAATATTTATAAGCAAACAGGGAAGAGTTGGGATTCGGCTAAAACGATTTTTTACAAAAATCGTATTGAGGTTTTTTTAGCCGAATCCCAACTATTCCATGTTTGCTTATCACCTCGACGGCTAACTTTCTAATCTTCATGATATTTATATGTGCTCTGAGAGTATAATTCATATTTACCCACGGATGATTCTAGTTATATAACATTCGAAACTTAGTTAAATCTTGTATTTCGATTAACAGTAATCTTATCGTCTCTAACGTGTCGAACTATCGAATATGAAAATCGGAGCAAACTAGCGAAGAACATATTCCATAAATTGATGAAGTTATATATTGAAAATAGTCTTATTTGATACTTTATTTAAGGCATTTTCGGCTATTCTAAAAAGGTTAGAGTTGCGACAATTTGCGACAAGCCGTATCGTCCTAAATCCAAGAGCAATGTTTAGAATCTGAAAAACGAGATTTTTTTTATTCGATGGATTGAGGTGGTAGGGACGACAAATTCTGGTTCCTCTGAAGTTCGTTTTTCAAATTAAATAAATAGTAGCTTACAACAAATTAAAAAGACCTAATATTTTTTTTTATTTAATGTAAAAGTGTCCTTCCGGAGTGTTGTGATTATTTTACGCAGTTATTGTAGTATGGGCTTACATTTCTTTATTTAGTTTCTGCCTTCGTGGAATGAAGGAATGTTTGTAGCAATAAAACGCATTTTGGTATGAAATTTTTATTATGAAATATTTGTTAATTTGCACAGCGTTCCAACCGAGGCATATATTTTGGGAAATGAACAGCCTCCTAATTTTTGCTTCCTGGGCTCGCATTTTAGAGCGTTCAATGTTCCAGAATGTATAACATTATTTGCAAGTATCTAAAAAAAAACCTCCTCTCTCATATTTATTTTTCCGCTAAATTCCACCTTTTCCCATCAGTGCCTCATGCCTTTTTTTTCAATGAAATGCCAATACCCCTAGTGGGAATCAAACCCACTACCTTAGGCATGGAGCTTTCAGTTTATATTCAATTCTGGAAACAGTTTGGTTTTAAGAAATATATACCTTTATAAAATAATATGGTGTGCTGCAATCGTAGTTCCGTGAAGATAATTGTTAAATCAAAATTATGAAATATCCATACATAATAAATAAGCATTTAATCATGACATTGTTGTATTATTTATATTTTAGAAAAGAGAGGCCATATGTTGTACTGAATTTCAAAATTATGCTTCTTATAAATTAAAAAGATAACTTCAGAAAAATAACCTTTTTGGCTTTATAATATATATAGTACTAAAGCAAATTTATTTTGAGAGGCAAACTGTTACTTAATTTAACAAGTAGACCAAAATATTACTACCAATTTCCTTTGTCGCAGGAAAGAACCTTTCGAAAAATCGCGGTATTTCTATGTCTTAACTCAAAACAATACAGATTCATTATTTTTTTAATTTATTCAAAGTGATTGTTGACTGTGGGGAATCACCGGTGTGGAAATAGTCCGTTTCAACCTTAATATTTAATAAAATGGCATTTAAAGAAATTGAACTCTATTGAAACGTTTCGGCTTGATTATCAATGTAATTTCTGTACAATGGATACTTGTTTATATCATTCATGCGTGGCACAAAATCAGAGATACCGGTTGGTATTCAGGTCTTAAGCCAAATTTTAAGAAAGCGTCAGCTATATCAATTGATATTATAGCCTAAGGTCAAGTTTATAACTTCCTTCCTGGTATCAAGGAACATTGCTTTTGCTCTCCTGTACAATTAATATTTTATATATGTATATATATATATATATATATATGTGTGTGTGTGTGTGTGTGTGTGTGTGTGTGTGTGTGTGTGTGTGTGTGTGTGTGTGTGTTCCATCAGTATAATGGAACAAAACATCAGTTATGATAAAAAGTTAGTTTTTACTTTTCATTTATGAGGTCGATGAGAAATAACTGATCTGATGGGTCAGATAGTCTACATATGTCCTTTCTACTTACTCACAGAAAAATCTCAATTGTTAAATGTCCTCCTTCCCTTCCAAAAAAATTAGCATATATAAGACGCAAAATTTGATGAAGTTTGAGATTTTTTTTTCAATATATAAAGGGGCATTAAGAGCCACATTAACAATTTACATAAATTGAAATTAACTATAAAAATTAAAATAAGAGAAAGGGAGAAGTTGAAGAATAAACTCATTGAGAAAAGTTGAAGAAGGAAGAAATAAGAAATAGGGTTTTGTGCCTGAACGCCTGTTGCCTGAAGATAATGGTGAAATGTGTATCTCCCAGCTATTCTACAAGCCCATCCCACCATTCCCTTCAAGTAATGTATTATATGCTCCCCTTAAACCATCCTACACATCTGCTTGTATTTATGTAAGCAGTATATTCTATTTCCCCGCCGTCGGCTCAACCCTGTCCTTATGAATTATAGGTAAATATACCTCATGTTTAAGGCAATGAAAATACTACAGAAATAGTGGAATTTATGGAAGTAGGGTGGGAATTTAGAGATAGATGATGAGGAAAACCATATTCTGAATTTTTGTTTCACTTTCTTTAGCGGACGGTAAGGTACTTATATACCAGTCGAAGATAATATATCGTCACTAGAAATGCAAAGTATCGAATGTGAAAATCACCACTTTTCAGAGTGGAAAAGCATTTATTCACAACTTTTTTTGGACAGTCAAATATTCGGCAGATTTGACCTTTTGATAGGGGAATACATTCCCTTTAATAGAGTGATCTAAGATTTAAGAATTTGCCGTACATAAGTTCAGCAGAATATAGTAAAGATTGACAATGAACGATGCATTTTTTCACATTCGTTACGTTGCATTTGTATCGACGATACGTAAAATATCATTAGAACATCTCAAATGTTGGTGCAAAAGGTGCCACCAGAAAGGCTCATTCATGTCGTAGATATAGTCATAATTTTTACCCGTCCCATTTTTCAAAAATATATTTTTTATTATATATATATATATATATATATATATATATATATATATATATATATATACTAGTACATTCCTATAAAACCAAAAAAAAAATTATCTACAGATATCAACTTGGCTCATGGACTTGAGAAAAATTTCATTGCAATTGAGTGGGAGAAAACTTAATATTTTTAATGAATAAAATATTGTGCGTTAAGTATTTAGATAAAACGTACTAATTAATAAAATCGCGAAAATATATTAATCTTCAAACAGCTAAAAAAGAAAAACATTACATCTTAATTTCACTTGCTTAGCAAATAACTCAAGGTGCCGACGTGAAAAGCAAAAATAAATTAGATACCAGAAAAGTTATATTGAAATCTAATAACGTAAATCTGTAACTGTTCGGGTTCACAGTTTCGAACCCTTGACTTCCAAACTGTGAGGCCTAAACAATTTTAACCTAGCAAATGACACTGCCTGTATCACGACCTACCTGTGTACCAAGTTTGGTCAAAATCGGTCAAACGGAGTGAATTTGTAAAATGAAAAAACAGATAGACAAACAGCTGATTTCTATATACATAGATTATACATTACGCAGGTTCAAATATACGTTTTAGCACTTTCCTCCGAAGGAAAGTAGCTATTGAGGTTCCACTGATGACGGAATTTTTGAAAAATTTCTTCAAATCATTATCAATCCTACCTAGTAGACACCGAAAATGACCCCCGTTAAAATTTATATCTATATATATATATATATATGGCTGTTAACACGATAGCGGCCAGAGTTTTTGTTTTTTTCTTCACGAAACGTGGTATATAGCGTTCAAATAGCAAACGATTGAAAGAATTCGTTAACCAACAAAATCGGTTTACAGAGTGGGGGGATTACCCCGGACCCAAAACACTAATTTGGCCATGCCAGCCGTAGTTTTTGTTATATTTCAACGAAACTCGGTATTCGTTATGTTGATCTAAAGAGAGAAATACGTTGTAAAAATAAACTAAATCGGTTCATTAGGAGGCGGGTTTACTACAGACCCACATTACCAATTTGCCACTACCAGCCTTAATTTTTGTTACATTTCAACGAAATTCGTTATTCGTGGTGGTAATCAACAGAGGAAAATGAGTTGTAAAAATATACTAAATCGGGTAATTTGGAGGGTGGGTTTACTTTATATACTCATACCGGTCGTAATGTCTGCTGTAATTTAGCGAAACGCGGTATCCGTCGTGGGTATTTCATGAGAAAGAAGTGTTGTAAAAATGAAGTTAATCGGTCTATTGGAAAGGAGGGTTTACTTTAAACTCTGTTTCATTAGAATTATCCCGCCAGACGTAGGTTCCCAGAGCCGCCGCGAGGAGCGCTATCTCCCACTAGAGGGACTGTATCCTGTTCCTGCGTCAGATCAAAAGACGGAAAATGAAGCTTTTGTGTATTTATTAAGTAGTACAGTATCATTTATAAACATAACTCTGGAAGCAAATTATTTACAAAATTAATAATTGAACATCTCTCATAAGAAATGTAAATGTGCAGAACTATTCACGTTTTTATTTGATTTATATATGTTATTTACAGCAAATTATGAGGAAAGTGCTTAGTTATGCAGCTCCTGCGTGACGGAATTTTGTTAAAGATTAATATATTTTGTTGTTCGATGCAATTATTTAGCCATAATCCAAGGGATAGTTGGATTTAGTCAAAGAAAAAGAGCCAGATTATCGGAAAAATTCATAATTTGGACGTTTTGGCTTGCTCTTTGAAAGCCTGCCTGAGCAATAAGGAGTAAGATCAAATATACTGGTTATGTAACCATTAGGTGGATAAATTGTTACTTCCTGGAAATACTTCCAATGAGCATGAAGAAACGTTCAAATTTCTGATTTTTCGGAAAATCTCGTTCTTTTTCTGGGCCGAAACGCAACTATTCTTTGACTCCACATTCTGTTTTCTGTTAGCCTGTTTTTATACTTTATAGACGTTCTGAATGCATTGTGTTATGTAATACTAGCACAATTCACAGATATAACGGTCATTTGGCAATATTTAATAATGACTATTTAGAACAATAAGGTCCATTGTTAATTTATAGAATATAAGTTAACATATCGTAGCGTTACTATTGAGGTGCTCTCATCAAGCGTATTTTTCACTAAGTAACACGTCTATCTAATTAGGTTTCCCGGTAGTATTGTCTTATGATTCCGAATTTACTGTTCATTTACTGCCACAATATTGATTTATTTTAGTGCTACCAATGTTGTTTTGAAAGGAAGTAATGCTTCGAGCAAATATCCCCCGAACTGGGAGTAATTCCCAAGAGAGCCGGTATATCCTCTCTAGGAGATATTCCCAAGAGTGGTTCTTTGATACAGCCTAAGTAGCAAACACAGCCATTCACCACATTCACTAAGCCAAGACTTCTTCTCAAAGTACAACATTGGGGGCATTTGGTTTGATTTTGGAGTTTAAGATTTCGGCAAGATATGTTAGTAGTTTTTTATGTACTGTACAAAAAATATTTGTTCAGTACTTAAAAAGCTTAACTGAAAACTGTTTTTTCAATTTCAATTCTGATGAAATTAAGAATACAATTATTTATTTATTATAGAGCTCGAAATAAAATTATGTTCACAAAGTGATGAAAATAAAATTAAAGAATGCCAAATGCATGTGTATGTTTTTAAGTTTATATATGTTATATATGTATGTATATATAGAGAGAGTGAGCAACTAGTAAATATGTCTATTTTTTGTTTCAGGTATGAATTGATCCCAGAGCATATGTTGTGAGTAATGGAGGCAATTATCTCTCTCTATCTGTCTATATGTATATACATATATATATATATATACAGGGTGTCCCAGTATATGTGTCCACCCCCTTTTCCTCCTAGAGTTGTTGGAATTTCGAAATTAAACTTGGTAGGTCTTAGTTATGTTGCATAAGGTTTCTTTTAAAGGTTTAGTTGACTTTGTAACATTCTCCAGTTTTTCTCCAGCGCATCTAACTCTTGATTTTCCAATGGCGGCAGGTATTTTTTATGACGAATTCTGATAGAAAATTTAATTTTAAGACTAATTTATGCCGAGACATCTTTTGATCCGACGCACCTTTTGCGCGTAAAACGCAAAAAACTGAAAAATATCGCCCTTTTGTAGACAAATTCCTATTTGTCACTGAAACCAAGCCCTTTAGGTAAAAACACCTCGATACATACGTTGTAGCCTATTAATTTTCCTTTCAGGTGATACCAAGACCAAAGTTGTAGATTAAATATTTAACGGGATATTATGAAAGAAAAATATACCTTAAAAGTTTTAAAAAGTAACAATTCAGAAAATCGATATGAATAGAAAAAAAAGTAGCTGCCATAAACATTAAAAAAAGTACTTATTTACTTTATGAAAAAAGTATATAAAAATTATTACCAAACAGAACAGAATAAATTTATTTTTCCATATGAAATTATTATATCATAAAACTAAAAAAAAAAAAAATTGCCTTTGTTTTTATTCATAATACCCCGTTAAATATTTAATCTACAACTTTGATCTTGGTATCATCTGAAAGGAAAATTAATAGGCTACAACGTTTACATTGAGGTTTTTACATAAACCCTCATATACTGGGACACCCTGTATATATATATATATATATATATATATATATATATATATATATATATATATATATATATATTAGGCGTGCTTCTGAAGAGTTGTAAAGAGTCACGAAACATATTGGGCGAAGAATGCAAAATATAACATAAACATACAGAAACGATAACAAAGATATAAATACAAATTAAGTTCTGATATAATAAATATATAGATATATTGAAAGGGAGTGATTCATAAATAATAGTCAATGTGCCCTGAGGGTTGCACAATGTTTGTAAATGTTATTTGAAATTTAATATTCAAAACAATAAGACAATAGTAAGAAGTAACCTAATATAATTATAATATTTTTATGAGTACCTACATAGACGATGATACTTCAATGCTGAGGTTTAGGTATGTGACGAGTTATTTACTTTCAATCCTGGATCTACACCTTGGGTTGAAAAATACCCCACACTTTGTTCTATGGCGTGTTTCTTAATGTCTGTAAATCACAGAGGCTCCCTCCTTCTTCCTAAATAATTTGATTTGCATTATCTAGTATGACCTAATATAAGCAACTCCTGTGGTCAGCTAATCGCTGCGTGAGAAGGTCGCGAGTTGTGTATGGGGTATTTTTTACCACACGTTGTAGTTAACGTATGACTTATTCGCTTCTCTAACAAATCTTCACGAGTCGATCACTTTCATGGTATGGCTTTCCAAGTAAAAAAAATGGCTTGAAACTGCCCAGAAAAGATTTTCTCTTTGATTTGGGCTACCAACTGGTGGAACCTCATGAGACAGTTAGTGCCCAACTGGAGAACATACGAAAACCACTAAAGGCACTGGTGCTTGTCGTTTCGGAAGATAAATTAAGTCTTGATGGGCCTCCAACATCTTTTTTTACCTTGGACGAACCCGTGAGATGTTCATTTTGTGACAGAAAGGATGACAGGATCACGAAAACGCTATGCTCTGTGAGTAGAATGGCCATGTACACCGATCACGAAAATGTGTCAAATGTTGACGAGCCTCAATTGGACAGAACATTTTCCTAAAATTCCTATTTGATATGGCTTTTGATCATTCTAGTTTATTGTTCGGAAAAAAATATTTTCAGTTTAGAAATATTTTTTTCAGGATAACTATTTGGTGTATGAACAATATTGAGTTTCAGGATTTCCTAGCTATTTTGTGAATTTTAATATACATTTTGCAGATTTATTCCTGTTTGAATTTATTTCTTGATGTTCCTGTTCTATACGGTGCTATTGTATAAGAAAGCAAAAGAAAAATTGAAATTTATTTATTTTAAAAATTTTCAAAGTATTGGGTAAAATTTCCCCACAGTGTCGTCACCGTAGATGTCAGTGGTAGTGTCAATACGGTGTTAAATTCCAAAACCCTTCTACGTCAACAATGTGTCCAAGTATTAGCTGACTTGATTTAAGTAAAACCCAGCCGGACAATACATCAACCAGAATAAGCCCTATACATATTGAACGTTGTAAAATTACGCCAATATTTATTGTGGCTGAAAGGTTTAAGGTTAGAGTTTGATAGGGCTTCGTGCGTGACTTGGTGGGGAGCCGGCTTCTTCAAAGAAATCGTTTTATCTTTCATAAATAAAGGCTTGCCTTTGGCAGCTATTTTATTAATGGCCTTTTCTCTACCCTCCTTCTGAATATTCTATGCAAGTTCTGATTCTAACAAAGTTTACAGAAAGTTATTATTTTTCTGTATGGAATTTAAAAGTGTTTAAATAATTCATATTTCCGCAATGCAATAAATATTATTTTTGTCCATATTGGTTCACGAGGTATGGCTGTTTTAGTAATGACATGCATGTCATATTTTTTTCTTAGAAATAATACCGTTTTCCAAACACAAACCCCATAAAGATCTCAATATCCTTCTTGCTACAGATGTTGTATTATCCTACTTTTCCACAACCCATCAGAATCCTATGTTCCTCTCCCTATACATCATTTTTAACTCCTGTCTTACTAATCAGGTGACGAAAAAGAAGTTCCCCAAAAATCTGCAGCGAATATGACCAATCTCTCTTTGGCTCTAATCATCGAACGGTTCAAATGAGGTTGGTCAGGCACCTTTCAAATTCATCTGTAAGTCCTTTCTTCTCAATCAATGAATTATACACCAAAAAAAAATAATAATTAATTTATGAAAATTAGGAACTAGGAATGAGTTTATGAATTCCCTACTACTAGAACTAAATTGAACATTTTAGGAACTACAGTAATTATTTATCTAAGATTGATGAACTAATAACCAATCATTCATCTTGTTTTTGTACAATGCCTTCTTTCTCTGAAAGCAAATTTTCACAATGAAATTATATGAATTCCAGAAACGGTTTTGTTTATTACTTGGTGCTGTAAAATACATTCCCGATATATCTATATCTTACACACATATATCATATATTTTAATTAATTAAGTTTTTTTTAATTCATTAGGTTTTTTAAATGACTGTTAAACTTGAGAGGTATTATTATCTTATATTCTTTTATATTAATAAATTAATGTTAATAAAACTTACAGAATAAGCATTTTAAGTAATTGAGATAATGGTTAAGAAACATACAAAAGCCGCAATTCAGGGTCCGTCCCCCATATAAACTACAACCGTCTTTACTTGTTATTTACTTTGAAATGTTTGAAGGTGTAAAAAGAAAAACGAACCCCATCGAAATATTTTTCAATTCAATAAACAGAGCTAAACTTTAAGTGGCTTTAACATTAAGCGGGAACTTTAACAGCTATTGTTCAAGTGAATGATTTTTTAATGAATTCTGTGAAACTAATAGGCTTTAAGTATATGTTACACTTTAAGGCACTTATATAATTATTAAAAAAATGTTTCTATTTATAAATAATTCTCATAAATGTTATTATTGTAGAGCACTATAACTTAGATGATTCGTCGTGTGATTGACCATTATTAATATTTTTCTATACTTAATAACATTAATTTAAATTTAAAAAGATGAATAAAACAGAAATAAATTAATAGGCTAAAATTAAATATTATCGTAGAAATATGCGTTTTAAATGTTGGAAAATGTTTTGATTACGAGGTTTACCTCTGTAAGTTCAGTCGTGCCATGGTATTTTTAAATAGCCACTAAACTAAAATAATGACCGATTAAATTAAGTAAGGTAATTTCGATCAATTTAGGCCCGAAATAATAAAAAATCAGCCTTTCTGCATCCTCTGATTCCTAGTAGATATGAAAAGATATTATAGAACAATGATACTATAGAAGAATCATTGAAGACAAAGGCCGGCTTATCCCTGAGGTAATGATTAACTGATAGGAAGGATTTCTTTAACACAATAGCCTCCTTATGTCTTTAAATGGTCGACACGGTACTCCGTAAGATGAACAAAGATATAGTTTCTAGTATTATATCACATGTTACTTAAGAATAGATTTAAGTTCATCATTTCTTTACTAGAGTAAACTCTACATCTTTTACAGAATTTTATATGCTTTTTCAGGAGCCAAAAATCTCACTAGACAACTAATACAGCAGTAATACTAATTGTACTTCTTCTTCCTCCTTGTGCTTTTGAGAGTGATGATGCCCCAGTCCTTGCCAGCCCCGTATCAAGGTCCCTGGCAAGTGCTTTCATGGCATTCAGCCCGTGTCCTCTTTGCTGCCCCAGCCTGGAGATGTGATCCGTCTACGTTAGCCTGGGTCTGCCCCGGGGGTATCTTACATTTGGGCTAGCTTCGAAAAACTTCCTGGGACCCCGTTCTTCCTCCATTCGACAAAGGTGGCCAAATCATTCCAGCTGCCTCTTTCAACCGCTTATTGTACAGCTGAAGCTAGCAGGTCCTCCCCTATTCGCTGATTTTTTACCAGATCTCTTCTGGTTCGGCCAGCTACTCTCCTCAGGTATCTCTGGAGCAGTTAATCAGCTCCAGTGCTTGTCCAGTGGTACCTAGTTTTCGCTTCCATAGAGGATATTAGGTAAGTATATAGCCTTGAAAATGTGCAGCTTGCCGGATTTATCCACATCCCTCTTTTCAGCGATTGTGTTACATATGTAGTTGGTAGTAGACATTATTTGCATTCCTGATCCGGTTGGAAACCTCCCCATCAATTTTTCATTCCTATTGATGGCTGTACCAAGGAAAGTATATTCATCAGTAACCTGTAAGGTTTCTCTTCTGCATCGGATCTCCACGTTTGCTACATTTCGCCAGATATACATTCTCTCCTAATTGTCCAATGGCGAGTATTCTTTTAAAATTACCATGTAAAAGCTACTCAGCTGCGAAGTCCAATAAACTAAAAATCAAGTATTCAGAAAACGTTTAGTTATTTGAAATAAAATAATGTTTTTTTTTAAATTTTGTCCTTCGAGTAAAATATAAATTTCAGAAACAGAGCTCTACCAAGTTCAAAAATAGACTTCTTTAATATTTTATCAGTTTTTTTTTCTTCTGTTTTTTTTTTATTAATTTCTTATCCTACATTGTTATTATAAGAATTTCTTATTTTATATAGTCCTCTGTTTGGCTGTTTTTTTTCAGGAAATTTTAATTTCTTTAAAATTAAATAAGTTTATGGATCTAGAAGTTAGAGCAAATTTATTGTATTAATCATATATACATATATATATATATATATATATATATATATATATATATATATATATATATATATATATATATTACTTGCTGATTTAACCTATGTTTAAATAAATGCGAAAATAGTTTTATGTTATTTTTTCTTAATATTTAACCTAATTAAATGGGTTTTTTTTCACAATGTCCTACATGTTTTGAGCGTGTGTGGTTTTTTGCCAGCCATTTTATCACTCTTATGAGTCATAGAAGCGACTGATTAACGGCTCTTTTTATTACTCTTATGGATCATTTTAACTACCGATTAGCTTTTAAAAGAACATTTTTTTAATTGTTAACTAAAAGTATGGATTTACTATTGAAATAGGGAAACCGAAGTAAAAAGTGAAGTAATCTTCTTAATGGGTACTGCACGGCACGAATGCTGTACTAACCCGTAATACAGTCGTGCCATGTACAATAGTATACTCACCGCCTTCCCAAATAATATCCTCTAGATTTATTTTATGTTTATTAATTATTTATGCATATGCCTTTTCATCTAACTATGTTTATTTGGTAATTGAATTCCCACGCTTAAAAACTTAGATTTGTTTAAAAAATAATGTAAAATTGCTAATATCAATCATGTTGTATTCTAATGTTCCCAAATCATCTAGAAAATATTAAAGAAAATTATAGATGAAGGTTATAAAAAATTCTTCATTTTGAACTCATTCATCATTGCCTTCCTAAACTTTCGAATTTTCATTTTAAAAAGGACCAGGAAAACCATTCGCTTTATCTTTGATTTTAGAGCCTTAGAATTTAATAATAGTATTCTGTCATAACTCTTTCGAAGCCAGCCTATTTTGGCTTATAGTTTAAGATAAAGTAGTTTATTTTGATGTATAATAAATTGTTGCGATACGATTTCTACCAAATAATGATATATCCTAATAATGATAACGTTTACGGAATTTATAATGCAATATTTCTTCAAGTTCCAGTTTTCGAGAAATTAGCTCTTGCATAAGAATTTTTTTAGTCATCAGATCCTCCTCTGACTTTAAACATTTTTGGAGTGCACAAGGTCATCAAATAAGGCTTGTTCTTATAGTAAATAAGTATAATGTTTATGACCTGGATGTTCTTGCATATCATGCGGCAAATTACATCGTCTCAGGTCTCTAGAATGTTGATCGTAAATAATTTGTTACAATTCTTGCACATTGGTATGTTCCCCCCCCCCATAGGGATTCTTGCGTTAGTCCAGTATATCCAATTCGTAGTTCAACGCACTTGTTGAATATATGTGATAGCATGATAGACCTATGCTGTAAACTTAACCTCTAGTTATATGACGCAAATTAACCTACAAAATGAGCTAATTATTAAAAACTAGTAATTGATTTTATTAAATTTCCAAAACGCTCACGAAAAAAAAAAGACTTATAGATTACAAAGGTTGTATAAGAAAGCCATGCCAACAAAACAGCGGGGATGGGCCATGTCGTTAACAGAATCTGGCAAAAACTCACCGTGACAAACATAATTAGTAGCAGCTTGCTACACGCACTAATGCTTCTCAGCTCTTATATTTTCTAGGAATACAATTATTAAAATTCACTTTCCGATTTCAAAGAAAAATTGCGCTTGTTGTTCCTGTTTAAATCCAACCCATTTCAGGCTCAATTTCTAGTATTTTTGTTACGCATACGTCTTCCTTTTACTAGGAAGAATTAAATAATAAACCTTCCAAACTTAGTTCTAGAATAACCATACGTGTTTGTGAATAAATAACAAATGGTGTATACTATAAATTAATAAATTTAAAATTGTGTACATTTAAATTAAATGTACTAATGTAATGTATTAAATTAAATTAATATATATATATATATATATATATATATATATATATATATATATATATATATATATAAATAATTAAATAAATAAAGCCTTTATTGCATAAGAGGAACAATACAAACAAAAAAAACTATTTCCAAAAAAAAATAACGAAAATAAAAAGTAATAAAAATTTAAATTATTTTCCTTTTAAATTACTATTTACAATATTTACAAATACATGTTTCTCATGCAGGCCTCCCCTTGATGGGGGTAATGGTCTAACTTCCCTGGAGACCAACCCAACTAGGAAGTGAAGTTCCCTGTTTCATCCAACAATGCTTTCCATTCGTCTTTGTTCCTGGCAACGTTCATCCAATTCGGACCAGCAACGGACTTGAAAACATCACTCCAACGCCTACATGGTCTTCCTCGTCTCCTCCTTAAGTTGAGCGGAATCCATTCCGTAGCCTTCAGGGTCCACCTGCTATCCTGCAATCTGGAAAGATGACCAGCCCATTTCCACTTAGTTTTCTTTATATGCAGGCCTATATCTGTCACTCCAGATTCTTGCCGCATAAATGAACCCCTGACTTTATCCCGTCTCCTGTAGTTCATCATGCTTCTAAGTTAATCATATATATATATATATATATATATATATATTCCTCAATATTTTATTACCTTATTCGAAAGTTGCCTTTCATTAGCTAGAAAACCTATACTGTGAGATTTTTAACATAATTCTCATAACGTTAGAATAATTAATGAAACGTGATGCATCATTGAATAAAAAAAAATAAAAATAATTCCGCTATAAATAACTCGTTACACAAAGTGTCGCGAAATCACGTAAAAGCTCAATTCGCTAGATTCGATTTTTTTTAGAAAAAAACCCGTGTTATAAGATGGGGGGAAAAATGTTTGCGGGTTGAAGGGCGTGGACCATGCTTTTAGGATAAACACGTTAGGGTGTTGTGCTTTTAGGAAAATTCAGGTGAATCGAAATATTCTATACCGGGCTTACATTTTATACTAGATACAGTGAAAAGAAGGTGAGGACCTTTCCAAGAATAAAATTGTATTCAGGCTCACGGTTGCAAGAAGTAACAACATTATTGGAGTTCAACCTTTCTATCAAGACGTTCTGCGATCTAAATTAATTTGAAACCATTTGCTCCTGTAGGTGAATTAATTTTCCAAGTTCTGGTTTGAATCTCAGTAGCTCAATTGGCCTGGGATCGAAGTGTTAAACGCAAGTACTTGTGGTTAAAATATTGCTTTAATAACTTACTTTGAAGTTAATCCTATAGGTAGAAGTAAATACTTGAACAAACTTACAAGACGTTATCGTACACAAACAAATTTCATTATTACCTACTTATAAATATTATGATTTCGATAAATAGTTTTCGATGATTACTCAGTAGCCGAAAAAAAAACCCCGACACTCTCATCATTTTTTGTTCTGTCCAGAAACTCCAGTAAATTAGATCTGTTAGGTTATTTAATCAAAATATTATTAGTAATAAAATACTTATTATTAAAAAATGTACAAGTGATTAATAATGGTTAAAGAATAACCATTATTAATAATGGTTTAAAAAAAAGTTTTTTTTTTGTTTTTTTTTGTAGCACTTGATTATTGATATTAACCTCGCTTTCGACACAAAATAGCTTTTCAAAATGGAGTATTTTGTGCTGTACCATAAAATTTGGCGCTGATGGCCGAGATTTAGGTGCGCCGTAAAAAAATAAGTGAATAAACAACTAAAAAAAATAATTAAAATAATGATATTAAAGGCATAACTTTTTTTTTTTTCTTCTTAGTATAATAATATTCCACAACAAAAGATGAATTCTTTGCACAGTACCAAATAAAAAAAGAAGCATTTTAAGAACGTTAAATAATCAGTTTCAGCCAAATTTACATTGACCAATGTAGTTTTTTTTTTCTTTTTTACATATTTTATAAGAGATCATCATAATAAAATGGACTTCTTTAAAATTAGTTTTATCGAAAGAGATGATAATAATCAAAATTATGATTGTTTTTGAAAATAAACTACATTCTTCATTGTTGTGGGGCTTCTTTCGCCGGAGGTGTTATTAGATATTACTTCGAACAATCGTTTTATGCAGTTCAAATTATTTCCATACACCACTCAGCGATTATTTCTTCCTGCTCTGTAATATCATTAATGAGTAGTATAAAGTGCTTTATGATCTGAAAAAATCACTTGAAATGATGAAGAAAAGTAACAACACTACTGGGATCTCCCGTGGTGTAGTGGCTAGCGCCTTAGATTCATAAGCGGGAGATGGTGGGTTCGATCCCCACCAGCGGCAGAAATTTTCTCATCTCAGGGATCGTTTGGAAAATTCCTCGCTGCACCCTGGATGTCGGCGCTACTGGCCTATTGGCCTATAAGTCGAAGCGCCGTAAAAAAAATGAAATAAATAAAAAGGACTACTGCTTCTGTGACAGAATTCAAATAAGTAAAAAAAAAATTAAACGAATAAAATAAAGAAAATTTTTTGAAATTGAATAAGTTTTACTTAAACTTATGATATCATGTATCTAGCCCGTCACGCAGGAGCTGCATAACTAAGCACTTTCCTCAGAATTTGGGTAGTGAAGACTTCACTCCTGAATAATTAGCTTAAAATATCCTATACACCTAAATAAAAATGTATAAAAACATAAATAGTCCTCTTTTAATTTTGTAATGAGTAACTGTTCAATTATTAACTTTGTAATTAATTTGCTTCCAGAGTTATGTTTATACATGGTGCTATACTACTTAATAAATACAAAAAAACTTCATATTTTTGTCTTCGGATCTGACGCAGGAACGGGATACAGTTCCACTAATGGTAGAAAGCGCTCCTTGCGGAGGCTTTGTGAACCTACGTCTGGTGGGCTTTTCTATTGAAATATATTACAAAGTAAACCCCCCTTTCCGATTGACCGATTCAGCTCATTTTTACAACACTTCATTCTCATGAGTTACCCACGACGTATAACGCGTTTCGCTACAATACAGCAGAAATTACGACCAGTATGAGTATATTAGTAATTTGGGTCCTGAGTAAACCCCCCCCCCCTCCTAATGAACCGATTTAGTTTATTTTTACAGCACATATTTACCTGTAGATTACCTCTACGAATACCGAGTTTCGTTGAGTAAAACATAATATCCCCAAAAAAAACATAAATGTGAAATAGAGGCCAAGTTCCTCCCCCCACAAAGAAAACTCCCTTCCCCAAAAATATCCCCTCCTAAAACCCCCCAAAAACGCCTTACCATCCTACACTCCAAAAAAGTAGCATGAGTTAGTGTATTAAGTGCACCATATTTTCAACCAAACATATTTGCCAATACAAGAGATGATACAAGAAAGAAATGTCCAAGTTCATTACTTGGAAGACCTCATAGTTACTTACTAAGAACAGTAAAGACACTTCAACTGACCTTTAAAAACAACAATAAAAATACTTATATCCAGTTACTAAAATATCACTTTCCTCAACCAGGTATATTCTTAAACTAGACAATGTTTTTTTTGTGCCAAAATTATCTTTAGACAAAAACTAAACATTGCCAAGTTTAAGAATATACCTGGTTGAGGAAAGTGATATTTTAGAAACTGGATATAAGTATTTTTATTGTTGTTTTTAAAGGTCAGTTGAAGTTTCTTTTCTTTTCTTAGTAAGTAACTATGAGGTCTTCCAAGTAATGAACTTGGACATTTCTTTCTTGTATCATCTCTTGTATTGGCAAATATGTTTGGTTGAAAATATGGTGCACTTAATACACTAACTCATGCTACTTTTTTGGAGTGTAGGATGGCAAGGCGTTTTTGGGGGGTTTTAGGAGGGGATATTTTTGGGGAAGGGAGTTTTCTTTGTGGGGGGAGGAACTTGGCCTCTATTTCACATTTATGTTTTTTTTTGGGATCTCATTACTTTTTTCTAAGTACTAATTAAAATTTAGTTGCCGCATACCTACTGGATTTTGTACTTCAATCAATCAGCTCAATCAATATCAGGACATCGATTGAGCTTTAAAAGGTCCATTAATTCCCAGGAAAAAATATGGAAATATTTATTTTTCTATTCAATGTTTACCTTTTATTTTCACTAGTTTTAGAAATATAAATGTGGCATTCAAGCAATTATTCTTTTATTAAGGTTTCTAGGGAAAACGAGAAAAGAAGCTGGTTATTTTCAATTCAATTAATCTTAATTGGAAGGGATTGGCTTCGGTCCGAAAATCTACTAAAGGAAATACCAAGAGCGAAATAAAAGACAAAGCTTCAAACAAAATCAATCAATGTTTCCCTCTTCACTAAAGTAAAAAAACTCCAACATTTTTTTTTTCTGTATTCACCTGGTATTTGTAGAAGAGTTTCAACTAACTTAACGGTTTCAATCACTTTCTGCGTGTTTCAAGTTCAATAGAGGCTTGCTTTATCCAACGAGAACATTATACTTCCGGAAACTTTTTCCACTCGGTTCCCTCAACTCTCTGGCATTCAATATCTTCATGTAGATTCTTTTCGTTTTAACATATCCCTTATACTTCATTTACAGAAGCTTTTGTAAATAGTATATATTTATTTTTATGATCCAAAAAACGGGATATATATACGTATATCAGTACGTTCGTATTGCTTACCGCTATTCATTTTTATGATCCAAAAAACGGGATATATATACGTATATCAGTACGTTCGTATTGCTTACCGCTATTCATTTTTATGATCCAAAAAACGGGATATATATACGTATATCAGTACGTTCGTATTGCTTACCGCTATTCATTTTTATGATCCAAAAAACGGGATATATATACGTATATCAGTACGTTCGTATTGCTTACCGCTATTCATTTTTATGATCCAAAAAACGGGATATATATACGTATATCAGTACGTTCGTATTGCTTACCGCTATTCATTTTTATGATCCAAAAAACGGGATATATATACGTATATCAGTACGTTCGTATTGCTTACCGCTATTCATTTTTATGATCCAAAAAACGGGATATATATACGTATATCAGTACGTTCGTATTGCTTACCGCTATTCATTTTTATGATCCAAAAAACGGGATATATATACGTATATCAGTACGTTCGTATTGCTTACCGCTATTCATTTTTATGATCCAAAAAACGGGATATATATACGTATATCAGTACGTTCGTATTGCTTACCGCTATTCATTTTTATGATCCAAAAAACGGGATATATATATACGTATATCAGTACGTTCGTATTGCTTACCGCTATTCATTTTTATGATCCAAAAAACGGGATATATATACGTATATCAGTACGTTCGTATTGCTTACCGCTATTCATTTTTATGATCCAAAAAACGGGATATATATACGTATATCAGTACGTTCGTATTGCTTACCGCTATTCATTTTTATGATCCAAAAAACGGGATATATATACGTATATCAGTACGTTCGTATTGCTTACCGCTATTCATTTTTATGATCCAAAAAACGGGATATATATACGTATATCAGTACGTTCGTATTGCTTACCGCTATTCATTTTTATGATCCAAAAAACGGGATATATATACGTATATCAGTACGTTCGTATTGCTTACCGCTATTCATTTTTATGATCCAAAAAACGGGATATATATACGTATATCAGTACGTTCGTATTGCTTACCGCTATTCATTTTTATGATCCAAAAAACGGGATATATATACGTATATCAGTACGTTCGTATTGCTTACCGCTATTCATTTTTATGATCCAAAAAACGGGATATATATACGTATATCAGTACGTTCGTATTGCTTACCGCTATTCATTTTTATGATCCAAAAAACGGGATATATATACGTATATCAGTACGTTCGTATTGCTTACCGCTATTCATTTTTATGATCCAAAAAACGGGATATATATACGTATATCAGTACGTTCGTATTGCTTACCGCTATTCATTTTCTACGGGGTGTCGAATGTTTAGGAAATTTGTTTTCAGTAAGTGTCAAAAAATACCACATAAAATGTGTCTATTAGTTAGTCATAGTAAATCCCCTGCATGCATGGGTCGAAAATAATTGTTAACTTTTATTATAAAAAAGTAGTTATTAAATTTTTACTTTTATTTTGAAAAAGTAAAGGCTATAAAATAACTTTCTGGTTTTAAACATTTTTGAAAAAACGTTTTTTTTTTAACTGTTTTTTTTTTCAACTTAAAAAACAAAAATTTTAAAGTAATTGTTATTAAAATATTTAAGAGGAAAAAGTATGAAGGAATAAATTAAAGCTACTAATATTTATGTTTTTTTTGTATCAACAAATATATTTCAGTAAATAAGCAAAAATAAATTTTTAAACAGAGACAATTTCACTTATTTTTATCTTATTCAACCCTAAAATTCATGATTAAAATACCTAAAACATTATTTTCACATTGAAAAAAATAAAAGTATTACTTGAACTTTTATTTTCATGTAACTCATTTTAGAAGTTCCTAAATAACTTAAAACTTTTAAATAAAATTTTTATCTGACAGTTAAATTTTAATTTTTTCTACAAAAAAAATAACTGTGTCGATCCCTGCATGCGCAAGAACTTATTGAATGATCTAATGGATATTTATTTTTACATCCAGGACGTAAAGATTACACTTTGTTTTTGGCAGAAGTTAGAAAATATATAATAATGGAATCATATAAATGGAAGGACTGAGTGGAATATTAATCAAATGTTCAAATTGAGAGAAAAGAGTAATAAATGTGACGATGAGTACTTGAGCAGTACCAATTAAGACAGTACTAGTTGTGGGTTCATGAGAAGTAGGGCTGGATCCGAATGCTGAGAAGCTTTCATTTTAGCGCGGTTCCTCCCTCCCCCATAGGAAGGAACCCCGCTTATAGGGTTGATACAATGAAACAATCCGGAAGTGCCGACTAGAAAATTTCGCGTTTCAGAACCCCTAGAGACCGAAAATAACGGTGGTTCAAATTTGTATATATATATATATATATATATATATATATATATATATATATATGTATATATTTATTTATATATATATATATATATATATATATATATATATATATATATTTGTCTGTTCGCTCTCTAGATAGAAGACGAATGGTCCGATTTTAATGAAATTTGGTACAAAAATCCTTCGTCCAATTTGAAAGGTCAAGTTCGTTAACCAGCAAAATCCGCCTACTGGAAGATGGCATTTGGGGCGAAATTCGCGCAAAAAAAATCGTAACGCTTACGTTTTTGAGTTCATAAGCTTGTAAGTACTCGTTTTATATGATTCCTGGGCTAGGAAAACGAATGAAACCATTTTGAAGGCGATCGCTTTAACCGTTTTCGAGAAACTTGGAAAAATAGTTTTTGAATACCGTTTTTGGTTTGGGTACTTAGAATTACGGGATTCAGTTGAAACTTTATCTGCATGTTCTACTTTCATTAAAACTAATATGTTGAAAGTTTTGTTACGTTTGGAGTTAAGGAAGGGTTAGAATAAAATATTTTATGAACAGACATGAAAAGTTTTGGGAAGTTCGTATACTTTCATTAATATCTCGAACACGGTTGGGAAATCGTGGTAAGTGGATAGAAACTATTTGAAAGCTTACTAAATTCTCTACAAAAAAGATTCTAAAACTATTTTTGATTAGGTTATGTCAATCGGAGAAATAAGTGCTTAAAACTTCAAATACGTCTGTTTTGTTCTTATGAACGGGTTTTTGTCGTTCTTGTTGTAATTTTTGTCTCTTTCCCTTCGTTTTTTATTGCTTTTTAATTTTGTAATTTCTTATGTTGCGAAAATTTTGTGTGTAAAACAGGATATGAAAAATGAGGCCAATTTTCTGTTGCTAGAAATAATATAAATTTTGGGAACTTTCATTAATATCTCGAAAACTGTTGAGAATTTTGGTAAACGGAAGAATACCATTAAAAAGCTTATTAAATGCTCTACATAAAAGGTTCTAATGAAAGTTTTGATTAGGCGATGTCAATCGGAGAAATAAGAGCTTAAAGCTTTAAAGTAATTGATTTCGCTTATTCGAAGTGTTCTTTTTGTCTGTATTTTATTCCTTGTTATTTTTTAATTTCTTATAGTTGGATAATGTATTCGAAAATAAAACAGGTTAAGTAAAATAACAAAAACAATTTATTGTTAGAAATATAGAGTTCCAAGATTCCAAGACCTTGTAACTAGCGGGACGGTTTCTAGTCTTGCCGACCCTTCCAGGTAAGATTGTAAATCCTACCTTTCAAGACTGGTGGAACCAAAATATAACTGTCAGGGTTCGGTCACTGCTACTTAATAAAACTACATTTTATCGTAAAAATGGTTTTATTGTGCCGACGTTTCGTCTTGAACTTCAAGCCTTCATCAGGGCTGTAAATATAAGTAGGACATACTTAACACTGTAAATATACCTAACATATATATATATATATATATATATATATAATATATATATATTTATATATATGCATATACACATACATATATACACGCACACATATGTACATATATATGCCCACATACATACACATATGGGGTATGTATTATTAAGTAGCAGTGACCTAACCCGGACAATCCCTACCTTGCATCATCAACGGTCAACGATCTCCTCTCAACAAAATAATAACTGCTTCTATTTTAATCTTTCGAAATTAGACTAGGGATAAGAACGGAACCGCGCTAAGATGAGGCAGTTCCTGCGAGTCGGACTTTGTTTTATACCCTTCGAACATCCAGGACGGCTGAGAAGAGAAGTATTGTGTGGTGGCGCTTCTTCTTCAGCAGATGAGGTGATAAACTTTGTGAGACAACGGAAAATGGCTATCAGCATGTCGACGGATTTTGGTTCTTCTTCTACCTGGTCATGTACTGAATCATCGACGTTTTACAAGCCACGATTCCCTAACAGAAGGTCTCCAAAATACAATCAAGTTTCTCTTCACAGTTCTGAATGCGTTTCTCCAACCAGACAATTGCCCTCTGCGAAGAACTTCAGAAAAACGAATTTCACTGGCACCAAGACGCGAGGATCTAAAGCACAAGAAGTTCGACTCTGCTTATTCTGTCAGGAAAATCATCACCTGTCTGGCTGCCCCAAATTCAGCAACTTGTCCACAAATGATCGTAAAGCGTTCATCAACAGCTATAAGTGCTGCCTTAATTGCCTTCACTCAGGTCATGCTGCCAAAGACTGCAAATCCAAATGGAGCTGCAGGTTTTGCAGAAAAAAGCATCACAGCTCCATACACACTGAAGAAGAAGCGCCACCTCACAATACTTCTCTTCTCAGCCGTCCTGGATGTTCGAAGGATATAAAATATGAAAGCTTCTCAGCATTCGGACTCAGCCCTACTTCTCATGAACCCACAACTAGTATTGTCTTAATTGGTACTGCTCAAGTACCCATCGTCAGTAACCAAGGATACTTTAAACCCGCTAGAGCTGTTCTTGACTCAGTGAGTCAGCAAACATTCATCTCCCGCACCTTAGCCCAAAGGATGGGAGCCAAGTTGGCCAAATATGAAGGCCGCATCTCCGGATTGGGAGGTTCCCCTGTCTCAGAACCAGCTGGGGTCACCATTTGCCATTTGAAGGCTCACAATAGCAATGAAAGGTTCTCAACTCAAGCCGTCGTTATCGACTCTATTGCACCTCACTTACCCAACGCTGCGTTGCCCAAAGACGTTGCTGAGAGGTTTCTCCACTACAACCTCGCTGATTCAAATTTCCACACCCCAGGAAATGTTGACATGCTCATTGGGATAGACCTATATCCACTGCTGATCACCGGGGCGCCATACCATTCAGGCATCGGTAACCTATTTTCGCAACCCTCTGCGTTAGGGCTCATAATTTTAGGCAGTCTTGCTAATAGCCCCTCTTCAAAAATTTCAGTGCTTTTTAGCTCTTCCCAATCTAACATCGAAGAAGGACTTAAGGCATTTTGGGAAATAGAGGAACCCAAGCTTGCTGACCGACGCAACCCCGAAGACCAGCTTTGCGAAGACCATTTCATGAATACATGTTCCCGGACTCCTAAAGGTCGTTTTGTCGTAGGATTACAACTCCGCCCTGGGAATGAAAAACTGGACAACAATCGCAGCGTCGTCACAAGAAGATTTCTTAACTTGGTGTGTAAGTTCCGCCATGACCATCTTCTTGCAGCGAAAGGCAAAGTGCGACAAGAAGAACCTCAACTTAAAAATTGGCGATCTCGTCATAAAGACTGAGCAACGCAACGTTGTAGGACATTGGCGTATTTAAATATTTATCGATGTCACATTTACACCTACACGTTATAGGTAGGAATGACTTTTTTTGTAATTTTGTATTTTGTGATTTTTGCATTGTTTATTGTATAAGTTATCTATCATTTTTTTGTGTTAATTATATAAATTAGCTGAGCTTAATTTAGGTGGGCGGCTTGTTCAGGGATCACACATCCAGCTGAACAATAAATCACTATTTAAATCATATGGTGAAAAAACAAGAGAGTGAGAAGAAAAGAAGAAAGTGAAGTGTATCAAAATTCAAGACATTCTATTCAAGACTATTTTATTCCTTCCTACGTTCCTTCAGTTTTATCATGAGGGAGTAGGGGAAGAAAACAATCCTGGTGAGGGAGGAGGGAGAGAGGGCCGGCCAGCAACAAACCACAATTATAAACCTAAGTATGTGAGTCCAACCAAGTCAGATCCACCCCCACCATTAAGCTCAACCCATGTAAATATTGATTACCATTTAATATATTTCATTCAAATACAGTCCACTCTCATTTATTTAGAACCACCCTAATCAATTTTCAGGTTTAGAGTATAATTCAATTTAGTTTATAGATTGAACTACCTAGCCTATACAAATGTGTTTAAATTAAAGGGAAAAGGGTAAGGGGAGAATTTAGAGAAACTCTACAAAAAGAGAATGAAAGTGCGCTTATGAGAAGATACAGCAAAAAGTACGAAAAAGCTAGAAAAAATGGAGGAGATAGGCGGCATTACAAAAATAAAACAAAATGAAATAAAAAATAAGACACTAGAAGGGAAGAACAGGCAAAGAAATGCTAGAGAATGACAAGAGAGATAAATATACTATAAGAGAGACTGACAGAACAGGAACAATGGAGAAGGCAGGACGGAGAAATATAAAAACGTTTGCCATAGGATGGAGAGGAAGACTTAGAAAGGGAAGCATTGATTGTGGATTATTATTGTATAATTTTTCAAGAATGATTTAATGTCGGTTCTGCTTTGACCTAGATTGTTTTATTGTAAGCTCGGGAGGAATATTCAAGCTCCGTTTCAACAAACAAACAATATCACAAGAACATATTTTTTTTTTTATATTTGTAACTGGATTTATTTATTATTTTTAACTACAAACAGTATACATCATTAAATACTGTTTTTGTCTTTACACCTAAAAAGTATGAGAGCTTAGAACTGATAGAAACGTAAAATACAGTAAAAAAAATTATTCTCATGTCCTTAAAGAATTATTAATTAATCATGTTTATGGATAATATATAATTAATTTTTATTATTATCATTACAAAACATAACACGTGAAAAAAATATATTCAACCTTCATTTCTAATATATAGAGAATAACTAAATATAAACGAATAATAAACTATTTTTTACTACTTCTGCAATTTGAACTATTTTGTCATAACTCTAGATAGTAGAATTATCATAACTCTTCACGCATCGCTCAGTTTGGAGAGTGATTTGCTTGTATTACTTTACTAGGTACTATTTATTATTACATCATCTACATGAAGTTATCTGAAAGTATGATCATTCTTAAAAGAATTATACTTTCATACCGATAGGAAACCACAGCTACAAGTTTTGGATAACAAAAATGTAGACTCTGTGTAATTTAAATTAAGAAAGGAATTTAAATATTTTATTTAGCTATAAGTTCAAGCTGTTTTGTTATTAGTAAATCGTTTATTATATCATCTAAACATTTAAAACTGTATTTTTTTTTTAAATAATCTTTATTGCATTCAGGTGTGATCTGCTTTTGAATAGTGAAAACTCGACTTTACTTTAGTTACAAGAAGTTGTATTTCGCGGGAGCACCGAAAATAGAAGTATTCCTCCGATAGTAGTTTGCATAATAAGATTTTGTCGCTTATTTGAAGAATAAATCCATTTATTTGAAGATTTCACTATGCGCAGACTGAAAAATTTAAAAAGATCATCAAGAAGTTCAATTTATATTCCAAAGTTAACAGCATACTATACTTGAAGCAAAATGCACATAGTATTTCGAGAGCCGAGGAGTCTTTGAGTGGTTCAGTATCTAAAACGCTGAAGTTTTGTGCGAGAAATGTGAGTTCGAGTTCCGCCATTGGGTTTTTACTTTTTTCAGAGATACGTTTGCTAAGAAAAATACCCTTCTATACTATGAGTGTTAATATCCTATTTCGTTTTAGTGTAAAGTCATAGAACACTTAAAGTTCCTTACAAAAAAATAAAATAAAAAAATGTTTGTTTTAAGACGAATTAATAATGGACAGCTGATTCAACATATTTTTATTTTAAAAAATGCAGTTCATACCACGTAAGACGTCTTATTTCCGAAATCCATGGATTAAAGGAAATTTCTAATTATTTTTTCTTTTGTATATATATCAAAATGTAATTTATTAAATTTTCAAAGCTTCAAACGTAGACTACGTCTTGAGTCTACGTGTGAGCTGTAAAGTAATAGATGCACTGAATATGGAGATTTAAACATCGATAGGTTTAAATTTCTGCTTTGAATTTACTATTTTATGTAGCCCAGTCATATCATTGTCAATATCGCATATATTATTGTATATATAGATAACATATATATACATAATCTATCCTTGGAATGGACAAAATAAATCTTAAAAGATACTTCTCGTAGATGAATTCCCCATTGGTAACAGACCGTTAATAGTAAGGTGTATCTTGAAATAATGGCACGGCCAATGGAACAGGGAAATACCAGGAGGTTTCCAGAGGACGGATCCTACAAAAAATATGAATCCTTTTAATTTCCCTCGGGATCCAGGACCCAGGAGTACGAGTGTCGCAGCCCGCTTATCACTTCTCTTTCCAATGCCTGCTCAAGGAGGGCAATCAAGCAAATGAGATAGCTACTCTTATGAACCAGGAACATATTTGAATCTCTAAACAATAAAATTAGTATTTATGTTATTGTATTTTTATTTATGATATAATACGATTACCAATCGATTGTGCGATTGATATTATATTGTTCCATAATAATCGTAAATATTACATGATTATATTGTAGAACTCCTCTTAATAACCCACTTTTCATTATCTTCAATTCCAGGCTGCCATTTTGTCAGGAAAAAAATGCTTCCATGATCATTTATTTATTTACATTTGAACGTCCATTTATTATTGACACAGAATTTTCGGTCAGGTTATCTATAGGCTACCACTATTTTCTAGCCAGGTTAGGGCTGAAGCATTTTTTTTTTTTTTTTTTTTTTTTTTTAAATAAAATCCACCACCCCTAGTAGGAATCGACACTTGGCACGGAGTGTTAAATGCTCACGCGTTAACACTCAACCGGAACTCCTTTCCATGACCAGCTTGATAAAGGCCACAAAAATGAAGATAATAAATACAGCATTACAAAAATCTTTAGAGGGAGAAAACAATAACATCAATAGATTATCTTTTAATATGGCAGTTTTCTTCTGAGGTGAATGTTTTTTTTGTTTTTTTTAGTTTTAATAAGAAAACTTAAATTGATTATTAGTGAAATGGGCGTATATTTATTTTCCAAGTTATGAGTAACCTAAAGTAGGTTGATCAATTTGTAAGTTAACCATTAATTACTAAAATAAATACATTAATATTACACATATATTCTTTACTACCATGTTACTGACTGCCACACGACACAATGAAAATTGAACACTAACCTACACCTTATCACAAAATTTCGCAATACAAAACTACCAACGTTAAAATCTGTTAAATTGTTACTTTGTATAATTTTTTAGTATATTCGACTATTTGCATGATTAAAGAAATAATTAAAATTGTTTTCTCGTATATTTAGGTGTAATGAACTATATAAAGACAGTGTATATGTATATTTGTATACTTGGATGTGCATATGTAATAATGTATTTGTATGCACATATGTGATAATATAATTGTATGTATGTATGTAATAATTGTTCTGCGCAAATCGCTGTAGTATTTTATGCACATAAAATAAATAAATTTTAAAAAAATAGAATATAATTTTTCTTAAATGTTTGATTATGACAGAAATGAGAGGCTGATCATTCTGAAAGTTTTGATCATGGCACAAATGAGAGGATGATTATTCTGTAAATTATGATTATGAGTAGCTTAAAGTAGGCTGACCATTCTGAAAGTTTTGCTTATGAATAGCCTAAAGTAGGCTGATCATTCTGAAAGTTTTGATTATGAATAGCCTAAAGTAGGCTGATCATTCTGAAAGTTTTGATTATGAATAGCCTAAAGTAGGCTGAACATTCTGAAAGTTTTGATTATGAATAGCCTAAAGTAGGCTGATCGTTCTGAAAGTTTTGATTATGAATAGCCTAAAGTAGGCTGACCATTCTGAAAGTATTGATTATGAATAGCCTAAAGTAGGCTGATGATTCTGAAAGGTTTGATTATGACTGAAATAGGCGGCTGATTGTTCTGGATGTTATGATTATGATTAGCTTAAAGACGGCTGATAACTTTGAAAGGTTCGATTATGACTGAAAAAAACGCTGATTATTCGGAAAGTTTTGATCGTTTGTAATCTAAAAAAAAAAAGGTTGATTACTGTACAGGTCTCTGTTCACGAGGAGGTAATAGAGTAGTCCACAATTTGGACAAAGCCTGTTAATTTAAAGTTGTACTTTCTATGACATGAATAATTCTTTTCCATATAGTTATGAGTAAAATGGCTGCATATCCGGGAGGCTTTGAATAAGAGAGAGTAAAAAGCGGTGACCATCAGGTTTGGAGAATATGGACTGTGCTTTAAGCTCGGGATGGGATAACGAAGTTAGGCCCTAGGCTTTCAGGCCAATGGCCTCTATCTCTTGTGGTGGGTCCTCAAAATACAGGCCCTGAAACACCTTTCAGTCTTGGAGGTCATAGAACACGTGCCGTCCTTCAACTAGGCCTACAAACTGAAACCGAACATTATTAATCCAAATAGCAATATTATTCTAACAATAATATTTATTTCTTTTAGTTCTTCATTGGCTGCAATTTCCTCCTTCAAGGAAAATTTCGCTTCCGGGCGTAATTTCATCTTACAAAACTCATTTTTTTAATACTCCTTGTCACCACTACTATAATTCAAACTAATGTTCGATCCATGATTAATATTTACTAAACCATAAATGGCCGCAAGACAACTTCCAATATAATTAGTAACTTTACAGAAAGAATATATTAGTAAATAAAAATGTACAAAGTGCCTTTCTTGCCTTCGTATTTTCTTTCTCAGGGAGTATCAACTTCTTTGCTATTAACGTCAACTTTCAACAGTTTTTCACCCCTTTGAACCCCGACTAGCTTTTCTACGGTTTTCCCCAGGTGGATACGCATCCACTGCACAGTTTTGAACCATCGAGTAATTATGTAAGCAGTTTTTGTAAAATGTATTTATTTGGAGATTAATGTATTTTAATATTTGTCAGATGAACAATCTGAATTATTAGGAGCTCTAATGTTTCTAACCTTCAAGGTACATTTGAAGTTTGCACTTGTTGGGATCTGCTTCCGTTCATTCCATCAGGAGTTTGAAGTTTTTTTTTATTTCTCATAAGAGTTTCACCCGAAAGAGTCGAGTTTAAGCCAAAATTGTGAAAAATGATGTAAATAAGCAACTGAACAAACTATGTTTTCAGCAACTGAAAATAGGCGTCTATAACTCCAACTCCAATTGCCAACTTCACCGATTCTCCAGTCCAGTAGAGACATAAAGGTTGTATGTGCTAACACAGACTTCGTCAAATTCGTGGATGTTGACCGTGATGTTCTTTTATGTGCTTCTTTTCGGAGGAGACTTTTATACCTATGGTGCAGCCAATAGTGGACTCCATTGAATTCGGAATTGATGATGAACCTGAGAAATAAATGGTCACTAAAGAATCTACTACAATTAAAGAACCCATGAATGTGTTAAATACACTTTGGCCCTTCTTAGGAATGTGCGACAATGTCAAGCATCACATATTTACACATCTAAGTAACATTTCAAAACTTTGTAAAAAAAAAAATGAGAAAACGAGGTTTCCTTTGAGTCGAACTTTTAGACGAACAATTTTCTGAGGTCTCTTGACAATCGACGTAACCAGAGTTGAATATCATGGGCGTATATAAGGGGGGGGGGGGGCTGAGGGTGCTCCAGTCCCCCCCCCCCCCGAAATTTTGATTTGATCGGTAAAATGTTTATAAAACCCTTAAAAATAAATTAAATAAGATCATTTAGATCATAAAACATATTTTATTTTGGGTGTAATAGCTTTTAAGTTGGCTAAAACTCTTCCAAGATCTAAATTGTTAGTATTCTATATACCGGAAATGGCCTCAGCCTCCCCCCGAAATTTTCCCAGCCCCCTCCGAAATTATTTTGTATAAACGCCTATGTTGACTATGTATATATATATATATATATATATATATATATATAAATTTATGTTTGTTTATCGTCGCTGGGATCATATTTTTTTATGAAACGGCATTTTTCTCCAGCGGTGGTACTCCTTCTCACTTCTTCCTGGAATATTTCGATGGGATCATATTTTTGGATGGAACGCTTGACCTGGCTGACGAAGGTGGAGATGAACCCATCGAAATATTCCGGTATATATATATATATATATATATTAGGTGCATGAATTCTTAGGGAAGGAATATATGAAAGTAAATAGACGAATGAAGATATAGATTTCTAGCTGGTTTCTTGTGGGGTTTGTTTGCTGCTGACTGCAGAGAATCACCACTGTAGAAAGTGAGTGAGAGGATAACAGTTTTCTATTCCGCTGATGGAGAAGTTTGTTGCGAGCCTGTTCCAGATAGCACATAGACCATTACTCAATAACTTACAAGCTTTTCAACTCACTAGAGGGCAGATGTCACAACTTGCCGAAATATTTTAAGTGTTTACAGACTCGAAAAGGCTCCAAATGTAATAATAAATCCTCCATTTTTTTGTATTATTTGTATTTCTTATATTTATCATGGGATGTTTTGTAATGAATTTATAAAATAATATGGCAAGGACTGCGTAAATGACTTAAATCCCCATTGGAATATACTTATTAAAATATTTTATTATAGCGGATTCTGCTGATTTAGAAACATTACCTTATTTTTCAGACAAAGTATTATTGTACCAAATGTCAACAGAATCGGACTATTTTTGCATATATCCCTGCCATGTCAAACCATCGAATATACAAAATATCGTTTTTCAGATTCGAGACTTTACTTTTGGATTGTGGACAATACGGCTTGTCTCAAATTAGAATAGTCTTTAATGCCTTAAATAGAGCATCAAATAAGACCATATTACGATATATTACTTCGTCAATGATTAGAATATGTTCGTTCTCTACGTTTTCTCCGATTTGCATATTCCATAGTTTGACATGGTAAGGACGATATGTACTCTTACATACCAATTTCAAAATGTTATTATCGTGATGTTAATTTCTGAAAGATGAAATTTTGTAGTAGGGACTTGCTGATTATGCCATCGGGTCCACGTCATATGCGGGTTTTTCCCCTATGCGATGTCCTTGATGGGTCCCTTTCTCGGAATAATTATATTATGCAAGTATAACTTTGATTATCAGCTCTTAATTAGAGAAATATATCCTCATACAAATTGAATAAATCTAATGACCCCGACGGTGCAATCACTTACAGCATAAATCCTTTTAGTAAATTATGATTATTTAGAGAAAGCACAGTATAATCACAGGCATTGTACAAGGTGTTGGTTCTCGAAGATAAGAGAAGCAGACCAAGCTTGAATTGTGTTTGCACTAATCGGAGAAGAGAGGAATCTTCTTAGAAGCAATTTAACAATGCAGAATGGAAAGCTTTGTCCAGGACAATATTAAACCCGCGATAAACTCTGCTTTCAATGTGTAACAAGAAGCAATACTCATCCATTTTATAGTGGACTATCGTCTGACACACAGGTGTGTTAAGAAACAAATTATTAAAAAATAATCCCTCCAAGAACACCTGTGCCTACTTCAACCATGGCTAAATAACTGGAGAATCAAAGTAAATGCAGAACAATCTAGCCATGCAACATTCACCCTTTTAAGTCAAGCTGCCCACCAGTAAGTCTCCAAAACATTATAATTCCACATAAATCGCAAGTAAAATTCTTAGGACTGATACTAGACAAACATAACACACATAAGACAGGAACTAACTAGACGTTTTAGACTTTTATCACACTTATTGGACACACACTCGAAACTTTCATTGACTAACAAACGACTTATATACAATTCCATACTCCGACTTATCGGACAAGAACTATGGGGTTCTACTAAACCTTCCAATTCCTACAGAATTCAAACAATGCAATCCAAAATCCTTCGAAGATTATCCAATGCTCTTTACTACGTCTCGAGCCTAACCCTGCATAATGACTTCAATATGCCCTTTATCCAAACCCTGGCCAAATCAGTCTATCAGAAGTTCCATTCCAAAGTCCCTGCCCATCCAAATCCTTTGATAAATTCTCTACCCCCGTTCGAAAATCCTCATAGAAGACTGAAGTGGAGGTGGCCTTGAGACGATTTTCTTTAACATCCGCAGTGCACAAAATGTGTTATATTTTCTTTAACATCCGCAGTGCACAAAATGTGTTATATTTTCTTTAACATCCGCAGTGCACAAAATGTGTTATATTTTCTTTAACATCTGGAGTGCACAAAATGTGTAATATTTTCTTTAACATCTGGAGTGCACAAAATGTGTAATATTTTCTTTAACATCTGGAGTGCACAAAATGTGTTATATTTTCTTTAACATCCGCAGTGCACAAAATGTGTTATATTTTCTTTAACATCCGCAGTGCACAAAATGTGTTATATTTTCTTTAACATCTGGAGTGCACAAAATGTGTTATATTTTCTTTAACATCCGCAGTGCACAAAATGTGTTATATTTTCTTTTAAGTTTTTACAGTTGTTTCAATTTTCTCTTAAAATGTATTACTCTTGTGGGCTATGTAATTGTACATTTTTTTTTTTTTTCGCCGCATCGACATAAATCTCGGCCATTAGCACCGTGTAATTGTACATATTCATACATCATGCCTCACATTGTCATGATGTGTCATTGTAACAGAACCAGCAATATTACTGGAAATATGTAAATCATATTGTTGTAATAATCAATAAAAAAAAAATAAAAATTAAAAAAATAATAATCGTTCATATTATTAATTCTTTAATACTTAGTTCTTCATGTGGTGGTGCTCTAAGAAGAACTTACCAACGAATTTAACTACTGACTCAAAAAACGAAAGCGAGCCCATATAGAACGACACACATATGCAAGGAAAAACGCAATCAATTTCCGTTAATACGTGTCACAAATTGTTTGTAGTCAAGTCAAGATGTTCTTTTAAGTCACTTACAGAGGATAGTATTCACTTTTTTGGTTGTTGTTTTACTTATTTATTTATTTATTTTTATTTTTTATTTATTTATTTTTTTTTGGTTGTCTTGTTACTTAATAGTAATAAATTATGGTAAACGAAGTAGGGAAAATTTTTTATATTTATAATTATTATATATTGATTTTTAAACTTATTTGAAGAATATTCATAATGTTTGTAATTTACTTGTTAAATAAACATCCTTAATGAGAGATGCTTTATGCAAAATAATTGTAGCATTTTATTTTACAGGGATACATTTTTGATTTCTTATAAAATATACCAGAAAGCAACTCGTGTTACAAGAGGGGTCCAAGTTGCTTGAAATCTCTTCTACCATTTTTGCAATTTTCGCAGATTTTGTTCATCAGTTATAATAACCGTCAAAGGGTTTGGATCGTTCCTATCTCCTAACCCTCCAATGCCCATGACTATTCTATATTTTTTTCTAATTTTTTTTTTTTTTTTTTTGCTTAAATGGGTTAATATAAAGTCAAATGAAGTAACTTTTAAGACATTTTTGTTATAAAACTGTCAATGTGTAAAATAACATATGGTCCCCTAGAGGGGACCTTGGGCACTGGGATTACAAGTATCAAAATCTGGAAAAAAATTCACTACATTTCATGAAAAAATCTTTATTTTACTGCAAGTAAATAATAATAAAATGCACAAGTACCTGATTCGTTGCCTATGATAAATATTGGTTTTAGAAAAAATTATTTATTCTGTGAAAATCAAAATAACAGTACGAATAAAGCCCTATATTGCAGCAGTCCTCATGAGTCTTACAATTCTTACAATGTGATTTTCTCGAATAGTTTCGGGGCAGCCAGTGTTTGGTATATTTCATTCTTGAAAGAGGTCTATGGTCCTAAAAAATTGTCCACATAAAGGCTGTAAGGCCCAAATCCTTGGGGTAACCGGGAAGACAACTCAACTACCACAGATCCACCAAGCCGTACTATTCTGCAAGGGCATTGTAGCCGCCCTGATAAGACAACATTTTTTAACCAAACTTTATGGGCTTGCCATGGAGAGATGCTGCTTGCAGCTATTTTTAACTTTCGAAAAATCCGTTGCATCTTATACTTATACACCACAGTGATACGTATATCTGTCGGATTCAAAATGTTCCGAGAACATTCTTATATTTTTGGCCGTCATGTAGCCTGTCTAAAGTAGAACATGAAATAAATGAATACTTTTTTCGATGGAAGGAACATTCAATTCTGGAAATTAAGTAAGAGTAGGAGTTATCAACAATAATATTTATACTTTCGTCTGGAAACATTCTTTCAAACAGATTCAATTGAAGATAAGTTACTGCAATTTCTGAATAATCTTTCTGTATAACCTCCATTCCAAGCTCTATTTGAAAATTTACATTCCTCTTCAAGCCATTCAATTCTGCATTTATAAGATTTTTCGTGCCTTTAGTTACTCTGGATTTATTAGACATCGTTTTTTTTTTACTGACCGTTATTTCATTGTTGTCAACGTTTTTTTTTTCTTCGTTATTTATATCGTTTAAAACTTCTAATAATTATAATTATTTTGAGAAACTGACGTTATCTCATTTTATTTTGTGAAATAAAGTCAATTATTTAAAATATTTGAAGGTAGATATTTTATTACCACCAATAAACAAATCAGAATTAATAAAGCCCCAGTGCCCAAGGTCCCCTAAGGGGGACCACAGAATTCAAAGAATACTTATGAACAGGGGTTTAATCAAATTTTCTCAAACTTTATTTTATTTGTTAAAAAAAAATGTTCAGTAAATGATTTATGCAGAAAGAAGTATAAAACTTAACCATTTTTTAGCCATAACAATAGAAAATGCAATGAAGATTCTAACCGGTTGTTATTATGATTTTTGCAGTAACTTCAAATCCAATTGTCGTTGTTATCTGTAACACTGGATTGTTATAAATTTTCAGTAATGCAAATCAATCCCTTACTTAACCATAGAAGTACTAATCCTTAACCCCAACTTCTTGGAAAATGTTTAAACTAATGTGAAAAAGTGGTCCCCTGTAGGGGACCTTGGGCGTTGGAGGGTTAAAGGTCTGTTAGAGCATCTATTGCCCTGGTAAAAATTCAAAGTTCTGCATATAATACCTTTTGCCATTTTATTGTAACGTATGATTTACCTATTTTTATTTTCCTAAAATACTTAATATTTTATTGTCTTTCTAATGTCACTTTCTTATAAAAAACTTCTATTCGCATATTTTTTTTCTATTTTTTAAAGGTGTTTTTAAAGAAGGTTTCCTCACTTTTATCATGGCAGTCCATTCTAAGGCATGTCCAAGCCAAGGCCCAAAATAATTCTTTTAAAAATTGAAAATATAAATTGGGGGAAATGTAGGCTGAGAAGTAGAGAAAAGTTTCTAAATTATACATTCGTTGTAAATTAACTCTCCATATGAGGTGGAATATGTATGTAGCTCATCAAGGTAAGATATGCGAGAAGATGGTAAAACCGAGAGCGGTCAGAATGTAGAGCCTGTTTTGTGGTTTATACCTGCCTTCGTGTTTGGGTGGGGCACTCAATGGGGGGAGGCATCCTGGTGTTTACCTACAGAAAATATAGCTCCGAATACTCCACCTAGCCTTCATTTCAGAATAAACTTACATTTACCTTCTTCTCCTAACAGCTCTAATAAGCATAACCTCCCGGATAACATACGGCAGGAAAAGGGAGCCTCGAGCTCAAAGCGGGCGAAATTAATTCTCGCACATTCATAAATATAAGTGTCTGAGTTTAGTATTATAGTATTAGTATTATACTAAAGATAAGACAAAAGTTAGGCAGCAAAAGATAGCTAAAAATAGAGAGAAAGAGAGTTAGATAAAAAAAAAAAAAAAAAAAAGAGACTCATTGACATTTCGGAAATCAATCTCTGAAGAGAACTTCTTATTAGATTTTTATACACCCTACGATTTGGTTATTTACTACATACTCCACTGTTAATTTATTTTTTTTGCCTGAAGTGGTGTCGGTACTTATGTTGCAATGTAACCAATTTATTCTAACAGAATTTCTCTTATCATGAGTAGGTTGGCGAAAATGACCCTCATATAATGTATATATATATATATATATATATATATATATATATATATATATATATATATACGTATACTACTTAAACATACAAGGATCTTGGAAGAGAAAGGGCGATTCACGAAATGCGGGAATTGGAAAATCGAAGTCGGAATTATGAATAGCAAAGGCAAATGTTTACTCTATGGAATATCAATTCATAAATCTGATTGAAAAAGTATGCAATTGAAATTAAATGTTTTAATTTTAACTTACGGGAGTGATTTATTGGTAAACAAATGCAAAGGAGTAAGTTTCAGACGCGGGATTCGCCCTTGAAATCGGACATGGACTTTTTCATAGATGAGGTGCTATTCACTTTAACATGAAACTGTGCGAGAACAAATAATGAGCTAGAGAATCGCGGAGAAGCGTTGTGTTACCTACATCTTTCTGAATAAAAAAAAAGAAAATATTTTTCAGATTTGCCCTTTCTCTTCCAAAGTCATGATATACAGTCTGCATACTGTCTGTGAATCAAAGTTTGGCGCGATAGGGACATTATTTTTTTTTGTATTTTTCAAAAGAAAGTTCTATAAAGTATAATAAAAGCTGCGTATAAGAAGTAAGAGTTCGTTAATGAGTAATCACAGTCCATCAGCAGTGATATTTAAACTGATCCTTCCATAATCAAGATCTAATTGTTCTTATGTTAATATCAAGTATAATTGTCGTTTTTAAGTAAAGAATCTCATTTTGAGATAGTACGCGGAATACTCTATTGTAAAAGTCCATGCTGAGATCCATCTCTGCTTTTATGTCCGGTTGACTTTTTTCTCATTTTAGGTTAAATCTCTCCTATATAAGGCGAATCACATATCTATTAGGAAATGCGATATTCGCCAGGCCGTTGAAGTAGTTTTCTTTATCTTTTGGACGTAGAGAACAAACTTTGTTATGGAATACTTTCTGTCAAGCGGCCTTGTAACATCAAGTTCCATTATTCCAAACTCACTTCTGAAATCAGATCTATGAACGGAATAAAGACAGAAAAGCTAACTAAATATGTTAACCTAAGTATTTTTAATAATATCAAATTACAAATTATGTAAGAAAAGTCCGACTCGCACGAGCAGTGTCTTCTACGCGCGTTTCTATAACCTTTTTTTTTTTTTTTTTTTTTTACGGCGCAGCGCCTCTATAACTTTCTTTTTCTTAGTTTCATTATTTTTTTGAAAAATTAAAACGCCTACTCCACTGAAATATTAAAGAGAAAATAGAGTTTAGGCGCCATTAACTCAAAGTACTAGAAATTGCTCACTCGTCTCGGAAGGTCTATAGCAAACAATCAAAAATTGGTTCCCATTTTCCACCTTCGCTAATCCAAAATATACTATTTACGAATTCCAGCACAAAACATGCTACCAAAGAGAAACAAAGTCACTTAAGCAGAAAAAAGAGATAAAAGAGAATTTGAGAGAAAGGGAGACGAGATATCTTAGGAGTGTATGGGGAATTTAGTAGGAACTGTAAGCAGAAATAAGTCCGCCCTTGCCAGCTTTAAGGGCTGTTTAACTTCTATGCGGTCTAATACTACTAAGCAACGGTCTCTACACATAGTTTATCTTGGGACCTCTTTTCTCTCTTTTACTTATTTAACTATCCCTCTCTCTTTCTCCTCCTCATTGAATTCCAGATGAAAGGAATATAAACACAGTCCCTTGTTGGTGCACCAAATTTCTTTATGATAAATAATTGCTAGTGCTCTTGTTTTTCAAATAATATATATATTATTTGAAAAACCTATAGAGAGAACCTATAGGTTCTCTTTCATTGTTTGTTTAGCAAAAAAGTAAAAATAAGAGATTATATATATATATATATATATATATATATATATATATATATATATATATATATATTTAGAAGTAAAGGAATGTTTAGAATTGGGCTAAGGTAAAATGTCAGATTTTCAGAAAAATCCAAATTTTGAACGTATAGGCATGCTCTTTGGCAGCCTTCTTCAGAAATAAATGCGTAGGAGATGAATGAAGAATTCGATGACTTTCAGGTGATCATGAATAACCCTTAGCACCCAAAATTGCAACAACATGGTCACCCAAAAGTTATCGTGGGTTTCCTACATCACCTAGGATTTATTGCTGAAGAAGGCTGCCAAAGAAAACTTTTGGACGTTTTCGCTTATTCCAATCCCAAATATTCCTTGATATGGTATCACCCCAACGGCCAGCCATATCCATCTCATTTTATTTTTTTATAAACTAGTTTCTAGCGCTGTAGTAATATCTACTTAGTTAATATCAAATCGACTAGATATTTGTCAAATACCACTCACTCACTCACTGACTTATTATCGCCCAGCCTAAAACAATTGACCGAAAAAGGTTTTTTAATATTCAAATTTTTAAATATTTTTAGAGGGGTTTGAATTTTTAGTGGTTTTTAAAGGGAGCAGGCACGCCTAGGCAGCATGCGTTGCTTGGACGATAACAGATCAGCTGTTGTTTGATGTAAACCCCCATAGCAGCCAACCTGTGACGTCATCACTTGGCTCACCATAGAGGTTGCCTCCATATATTCATCTGCTACCTCCATGCAGTTCAAATGCTGGAGACCGTTAAAAAAAGGGGTCCAGGACTCCATTAGCAACTTTTGACGAATGTATGCTGTGGACACCATGTGCATCCTTTTACAAAAGCCCATAGCTTTGGCCATGGTCGAGTAGAAGCCAAGCAACCCGGAGAGCAACATGGAGGAGGATGAAGAGAAGAAAGGACAGGCCCCACAGTGAGTAGCACAACTATCTCAACATCAGAGACTACTCCTGCTTCAGCAGATCGCATGGACCAGACATCAATTTATTTTAATACAAACCCCCCTTTATAAACCTCAAAAACCACTAATACATTAACCAATATTGTAACCCTTTTCGGCCACCCCCCACTCATAGAAACATGTAACATAATCTTATTACACTTAATTTATTTCATATCCGTGCATACTTTCAAATATCCCGAAATACAGTCCACTCCATTCACGTAAATCAGCACCAGCATTACAGCGGTACGTTCATTCCCAATGGTATAGCACCTTGGGACAGCGTAGTGCAAACATAGTGGTCCTCCGGGCCGGATAAAATTAACCCAACAATTGGGTTCAAAATTAAAATCATATTCACTGAGCTTTCTCAATTTATTTTGTTTATTCATCATCATTGTCTGCATAATCTTCATTATTAGAATTATTATTTTCATATATTGCTCCTATTAGGTCAATCCTACTTGTAAATCATTGCATCGCAGTAATTTTTAATTAATTAGAATTATCAACATGATTGATTCTCAAATAATTTTACATTTTTTACTTTTTTTGCTTCAGTTAACAGTAATATTAATTATTGTGTATATATTAGGCATATCTTTAATAGTAGAACCAAAAATGCTATTTACTTTAGTGTTTAAAGCTCTTTATTTTATTTAACTTGCATAGTTAATAGATTATAGGATACAAGTTGCAACTTTCAACAGTTGCAAGTGCAGTTACTGTACTTCAGAGTTTGCTTTCATTATTATCAGTTAATTATTAATTTTTTTTTTTTCTCCATTGAGGCAAACTGTATTATTTAATGTTTATATTAAGATGTTTCTGCAGAAAAGAAACATTAATTATCAAACATATAGTATCTCTCAATCTGGTAAATGAGTTCTGTTAAGAATATTAATCAAATTGAGTAAACCTTTAGAAATTAATGAACATTTTAATCAGATGATTATAAATTGATCAACAATTTAATTAATTTATTACAATGTTGTGATAATTTTGGTAAAATAATTGTAATAATCATTCAGCTTACTTCTATCACTGCTCTTCCTAGCAAAATCACTTACCTTTTATTGCTAGTGCTTTGTATCAATTTTCAATATTGCCTGGATATAATCATAAGTTATAATCATCTAAGTTCTTTATTTACCTGACTTAAGTTCCAATTCTCCATTAAGCGATTAATAAAGGTGAATAGTTATTCACTCAGCATTCATTAAGCCTTGCGGTTTGCAATTTTCAACAATTATATGGATTTGAATAAATAAAATACTCATCTTTGTCATTATATTTTTCTGTGTATCTATTTAATTAGATAGTAATAAGTTACAATACTTAGTCATTTCTGCCTACATAGTGCAGCTATCATCTTTATATAATTAATTTGACATTATCAATTGTCCTTTAGCACCTTATTTATTCTTATATACAATGATTTAGTCACTATTAAATGATTGTCAACACTTTTAACTTAGCAAAGAGCAAATAACTTAGTACAGAACACAATGTGCTAATGTCAGTTGTTATCATATAGCTGGGCAGGTTACTGCCTCAACAGAGAGGTCTGGCTTTACAGCTCTCTGAACTCTCCGTGCTGCACAGTCATCCTCTATGTGACGTCATCATTGTCATGCCTTTACTTTATTTCTTGCCTACTTAGGTCAATTTATTAGTTTATAATAATTATTTGCTTTGCTTGTTGACATCATTAAATATATTAATTTGCTGAATCAATAATTGGTGCTATTATTTACTGCTTTATTACTTTAAAGCCATTATACAATTTTCTATTTATTTTATTTCTATAGAATGTTCGTGATGCTCATCATTTGCACTCTTTTTTTTTTACATTTTTTCTCCTCATGGTCTTGCTTTCTCTCTCTCTTCTCTCCTCTTTGCTCGATGGGTTGTAGTATCTTAATCATTTTACACTCTACTTTCAAGTCATCTCTATTGATAGAAGAATTTTCAACCATGCCTGAGTCTATCCCTGATTACGACTCTCACATCAAGATCCTTGAACGGAAGTTGCGGTCTCTCAAGAGAAACATTACCAGTTTGTCCACAGTACGGAAAGCCGCCATCGCTGATGATTCGCAAACGTATCTATTTCTCGTGCACCACGATTCAGCCGAAGCACATTGGGCGTCTTATCAAGAAACCTGGGATGAGCTTGATATGATCCACGTCTTGATAGACAAGCCAGATCAATTTCCCTCAAGGGCTTGGGAGGAGCACTACGACCAAGTGCAGAGCGAGATATTTAACGCTCGCGCTCTACGTTCGCACCTCAAAGCGAAGGAAGAACCCCGGGATGCTCGTCAAACTATGCTTCCCGACGACCTTAGTCAAGTCCTTGGCGCTCTGAACTTAAGCGGATCTGACAGAGCTCAACTTCCCAAAATATCGATCCCCAGCTTTTCAGGAGATATTTTTCAATGGACGAGTTTTAAGGATTCATTTGTATCTCTCATCCACAACAATACCAGATTGCCGAAAGTTGACAAGCTACATTATTTAATGCAAGCCCTAAAAGGAGAAGCCTTTTCCCTCATTTGCCGGTTCCCTAAAGTCGAAGAATCATACGAGCTAGCTTGGGAGAAACTTACGGAAGCATATGACAACCCTCGTGTTCTGGCCAGCATGTACTTGCAGCGGATTCTTGACAGCGAGTGTAAAGGCAACTTAGGTGAACGTCAGAGATATGAGCAGTTTCTGACTCAGGTCGGTGACAGCATCGAAGGGTTCTTGTCTCTCAATCTTGCCAATCCAGCGGACTTCATACTTTCTAAGCTAGCGCTCCGCTCTCTTAACACGGAGACGCGGAGGCAGTTCGAGCTAGCTCGCAGTGACCCGAAAGCCATGCCATCTGCTGCGGACGTCATAGACTTTGTGCGCCAACGTCTTATGGCATTTAAGTTATCAAGAGACGTAGAGTCGTCAGCGTCGTCGATGCCTGCTGAATCGCGCCCAAAAGGCGATTCAAGGGCTAAATATCCCAATCGGTGGTCTGCAAAATATAATGGTGTATCGTTTCATGTGACAAATACTAACCGCCGCAGCCCATCACCTAGAACAAACATTCCAGGAAACAAGGCTCCAAATTCAGCACAAGGTCAAAGGCGTCATTTTGCGATTCCCACAAGGTCGCGCAGTTTCCAGGCGCATTCGGGCCAATGTCAGTATTGTCAAGGCAGACATCTTTTATCATTTTGCATCAGATTTGCGTCTCTCGCGGTTGAACAAAGATCGGAGTTCGTTGCCGCCTGGAAGGGATGCTCCAACTGCCTTCGCGAAGGGCATAATAGTGCCTGCTGCCCGTCGAAATTTTCGTGCAAATTTTGCAAAGGAAGGCATCATAGTCTTATACACGAGGAAAAGGTAGCTGCTACAAAAATATCAAGTAAAAATGGAACAAAATATGAAGAACCTGCCAATCCACAAATCCCTGATGCGTTCATTGGCTTCGAATCCTCAGCAGAAGAACCTGCATATTCGGGCGGACTAGTATTCTTGGGCACTGTACAAGCACTCATCAAATCCCCAAAGGGAAAACTATACCCCATCCGCGCCGTGTTGGATTCCTGCAGCCAACACACTTTTATCACTAGGCAACTAGCCCGTCGGATAGGGGCGCCCGTTGAAACATTCATAGGAAACGTGTGTGGACTCGGGGGTTCCAAAATCGCTCAACCCCTAAACACTGCGACCTGTGTGATCAAGCCATATTCCTCCCCAAAGGAATATAAGACCAAAGTTTTGATCGTCGAACGGATCACCTCAGCGCTGCCCAATCTCCCAGCTCCTCCAAATGTCTACGAGCGATTCTCATCTCTCCCGCTAGCGGACCAGGATTTTGCCAAATCGGTTCCAGTGGATGCTTTGATTGGCAGTGATCTATACCCACAGCTAATCAACGGAGCTCCAATAAAATCCGAGGTCGGCGATTTGTACCTTACACCTTCAGTTTTTGGACTTGTGGTCTCGGGGAAGTTAGAAGCCACCGAGAGCCCGGAAACAAGCGTTCTGTTTTGTCTCTCAACGTCCAGCATCAAAACAAAAGACGAAATGTGTGAGCAGCATTTTCAGAACCCGCACAGCCGCACGAAGGACGGCCGTTATCAGGTTGAGCTACCTAGGTGGAGAAGGGAATATCTCCACACCCTTCAACAAAGGTCCAAATGGACGCGAAGAACCCCTGATCTTCAGCCTGGTGACTTGGTCATTCTCGTCGAGAAACGCCCAGCCATTGGCAACTGGCCTGTCGGCAGAGTCGTCGAAACCTTTCCGGGTAGAGACGGTGTTACGCGCTCGGTAGTTGTCAGGACTCCTTCCGGCAGTCACCTTACCAGAGCAGTATCATCGCTTGTCCCCCTTTTTCTTCCCGAGGACAAGGAGTCCAAGAATAATTAAACTTTTAATTTTTGTCGTCTACCATGTTTTGGTAACTATTCATGTATTTATTTATTTCAGTAGGGTAACTGAAGGAAGCAATTAAATTTATTATTTTGTTAAATTTAAGTAATTATTTATATCTTTATAAGCGATGCAGTGATCGTCTTCTTTCATCATTTGTCATTGTTATAGTTTTTCCCCATGTGATGTTTATTATTTGTATGCTCCATAACTTAAGTTTTGTTTTCTTTATTTAAATTTAACCGGGTCAAATTTAGGTGGGCGGTTTGTTTGATGTAAACACCCATAGCAGCCAACCTGTGACGTCATCACTTGGCTCACCATAGAGGTTGCCTCCATATATTCATCTGCTACCTCCATGCAGTTCAAATGCTGGAGACCGTTAAAAAAAGGGGTCCAGGACTCCATTAGCAACTTTTGACGAATGTATGCTGTGGACACCATGTGCATCCTTTTACAAAAGCCCATAGCTTTGGCCATGGTCGAGTAGAAGCCAAGCAACCCGGAGAGCAACATGGAGGAGGATGAAGAGAAGAAAGGACAGGCCCCACAGTGAGTAGCACAACTATCTCAACATCAGAGACTACTCCTGCTTCAGCAGACCGCATGGACCAGACATCAATTTATTTTAATACAAACCCCCCTTTATAAACCTCAAAAACCACTAATACATTAACCAATATTGTAACCCTTTTCGGCCACCCCCCACTCATAGAAACATGTAACATAATCTTATTACACTTAATTTATTTCATATCCGTGCATACTTTCAAATATCCCGAAATACAGTCCACTCCATTCACGTAAATCAGCACCAGCATTACAGCGGTACGTTCATTCCCAATGGTATAGCACCTTGGGACAGCGTAGTGCAAACAGCTGTTACCGAACTGTATCTATTTGATAATATTATTTTATTTGCGATTCATTTCAACTATGATGGCAGAAGTAAACCCATAGAGTTTACCCTATAACTGGTGATGGTCTATACGAGGTAATAATAACCAGAACCCTTGCACAGCCTCCTCACCCACCAGCACCCCCAGTCACACACTTCTTGGTAATGCTCGCAAATATAATGGGTGTTTTCAAATGATATTTTGGAAACATAATTTTTTCAATTTAACGTACATTTATTATTGACAACGAATTTCAACCTATACTGGTTAAGCTCCTGTTACTGGTAACCTATAGATAACGGGTTATCTATAGGATATCTGTTTGTTGACACTGGTCCGTAGCGCCCAAGTTTCAAGAAACATTATTTATTTAAAATTTAACGTCCATTATTAATAACTAAGACTTTTGGGACGGGTTATCTATATACTACCATCCTTTTCTAGCTAGGATAGGGCTGATGCCTTTTTTTTCTTTTTTTTTTAAAGAAAAGCCATCACTCCATAGTGGGAATCGAACCCACGACCTTTCATATTCGAGTTGGAGTAGACAATTTATCAAATGTTACTAAGAACAAGAACGAAAACAAGCTAAGGTGTGGTAGTTCCTCCGAATCAGACTTTTCTATAAAATTGTTCTCATATAGTCAGAAAAACCTAAGTATATAAGGACTTATTGTCTTGGTTATTCACGAAAATACTTCTTCTAGAAACTTTATGTTCAAAAAGGTATTGTAGTGTAATAAAAATAATTCTAAGATAGAAAGATTTCCGCGTATAGTTCAACTTATGAATAAAGTAGACTAGCTTTTCCCCGGCGCACAGTGGTCAAAAAACCCCCAAATGCGCTCAAAACTCAGTAACATGTGATATTGTTGATTTAGACGCCTGAAATTAAATATTTCAAGTAGGACACGATTTTTCACTCGGATCACTTCAGACATTTGTTGCAGTCAACACTGACTTGAGTACTGCAAAAAAAAATCCATCTTCGATTTGCTTCGAATGTTTACATAGAGATAACGCGCGTCTGTCTAACCGAGTTCGTTCACGTCTAGCACCGAAATAGGCAAACTTATGCAGCCAATTTTGGTCTGGGCTCTTTCTATACATGTCCACTGAAAATGTAAGCCCAAAATTAGAGAGACGCAAAAATTATAAGACAGAACGAAATTTGATACGTGTATTTTTTTTACTTTTTAAGTATCCCCGTCCACGATGACGATTCTAAAAATAAAAAAATATTTTTTTTGCCCTTCGAACATCCCATTAAAACAAGAAAAAAATGCGTCAATCTTATTGGTCTGAACAAGTAGAGTTGCAGGAACGATTTTGGTACATGAGGATTTGGGAATTTGCTTCGTTTCTTGTACTTCCATGATTAACCACCGTCCTGCAATCAACAGTGGGGTCCTGAAACTCAAGAAATGACACTCTCAGGAGGTCTTTAACATATATTTAAGACCAAAATGTTCGGAGAAAATACTTCAAAAAATCAAGTTTTGAGCGCTTTTTGAATATTTTTGACCACTGTGCGGCGTGCTATGCTACACCAGTGTGGATTTGTAAAAAAACAAACATACAGATAGACAGCTGATAGAAATGTTGACTTAGTCTATGACATTCCCCGTATCAATATGTACCTGTGTGCCAAGTTTGATAAAAATCGGTCAAACAGAGAGGATTCGTTTAAGGAACAAACAGACACGTGATTTTTATATATATAGATAAAACCTACATATTACTGTTTATGCATAGTATTAATTCTAAATTTTTTATATATTTTCTTTTTCTTGTTCTTTTGACAAGTGTCGTTTTTTTAGCCGCATATTAAAATCGTTGCTTATTTTCAAGAACACCCGTACAATACAGGCAAAAATTTTAGCCCTTTCCCTCCTGCTTTTTTTTTCTTCATTATCTCTGCCCTTTGTTTTGTTCTACCTTCCCTTGAAAATCTACGTTGTAATCCATCTTCTCAAGCCATTTTTCTCCCGACCCTTCTCGAGTTCCTCACTAGTATCTTCTTTCTTATATTCCCCTTAGAAGAAATGACGGATGTTATAAAACGAAACGAGATAACTCGAGTACAACATATGCTTGACAGTAAATAAGTATATAATATAACCTTAGAATACCGAACAATGAATTAATTAACATCTAGTATTTTATTATTTATATTTTAACGTCTGTTATAATTAATTCAGAATTTTAGGACAGGTTATCTATAGGTTAAAACCCTGTTCTAGCCGGGATAGGAGTGCTGCCTTTTCTTTTTTTTGAAAAAATAGCCAAATAGAACACACGGAGTATAGCATGAAGTATTAACCTCCAAAGAAGTCAAATTTAATTCAGGAATTTTAAAACTATCATATCTAGAAACTAAACTATCATATCTAAACCTATCATATCTAAACTATCGCTTGTTTGCGCGCTCTAAAAGAATAATAAATATAAATATCTAGAAAAGAAATAGCAAATTCTTAGAACACAAAATCTATTTTCCAGGTAGACTCTTTGAAAGGGCAACATTAAGCGCTTTTGTTCTATACAAGTAGATCCTAAAAAATGTACGTCCATATCGCCCTTTTTTTTTGTGCTTCAATAAATAAATAAATGTTCTATTCTATCAGGGAGAAGCCTAATATCTTGGTTTTGTATAAATTTCATTCGAAAAGTGTTTATATAGCACGAGCTGGAAATTTTTAAACAAGAAGCTTAAAGACAATATAGAAACTTTTTCTATTCCTAGCATTCAAAATGACACTAGGGATACGTTCCTGTGATTCGAAATTCTTTTAACTTATTCCTTTATATAAATTGAATTGCTTTTCCTATAAGAATAAGGTGTATTTTAAATTTGGTCTAATGGGTTTACATTCCAAACTTAAATGGGAGTAGCTTTATTTTTTTTTAATAGTCCTTCCACATAAACCAAATGTATAATGAAAATGTTTACAAACGATGTAGTCCCTGATGGCATCGTTGTTTAACCCATTAAATAACCTCTTACTAAAATACTTTCTGGCCTCCTCCATTTTTAGGCTTTTTTTTCTTTAAAATTACATCTTTTTGAAATTCTGTAAACAAATATTTTATCAGCATCTAATGAAACCGTATACTTTTTCTACTATCAACTATTTAAAAATTATTTCTTTGCTTCTTGAAGTGCCTCTACGATCCGCCTGTCTTATTTGCTTTAAAATCGTCTACATTAATCATAAAATCATAAATAATCTTCATACCACAATCAACGAGAGAAAAATCATTCCCTATTCTTGTAAGTTCCCAGTCTTTCATTCCATTAATCACTCTTTCCTTTATTCCCAGCTATAGTCCCTGTCTTTCTCCCGAAGTACACTCTTTGGCAGGATTCCATGCCTTCGGTTGTTTCTAAGCTGTATCCATACGCAATAAAGTTCTTCCTTCGTTTCTCCCTTTAAGATCAGGCGTGGCACAAGGCTCCAGTGTCTCCCCTACATTCTTCTCATGTTATATTAATGATTTTCTCACTCCTCTTCGCCATTATTCCCATCGTCTTTGTACCAACGCCTTCCAAATATATCTCTACTCCTTCCATTTCAGCCCTTTCATTTTCCGTTCCAGAAAATCCAAGAAGATTCTAAACAAGCCAAAATAACCTGAAATTCAATGCTTTCAAAACACAGATAGATTTCATAGGTTCTAATTCTGTTCTAGATTCCCTTCCCAAATTGACGCTAAATTTACTTGTAATTACCTTCGCCCTTATCGTTATGAACATCGAGCTTGCCTTAGATAAACCCGTTTCTTGAATATCTCATCTCGAAGAGCAATTTCTATCCTCAAATTATTCCGCCCAGTGGTCCAACCAACACAGTGCTAATTAGATTACCTTGGGTGCCTCTCATGAGCTAGAAGCTAGATTAAAAAATTCTTCTTAAAATGCAAAATCGTAGGATTCGATAGTGACTCCACAAGGGCCTCTACTACAAGTTAAACTGACTTTTTCATTCCTTATAAACATGGAATTCTGGGTTCTTTTATTCAATTAGGAATAACTCAGGTTTATTCAAAATTTTGATGCTCGCCGTCAAATTGTACTTTCAAAATACAACATTTACAAACTTTCACATTTAACATATTTGGGAAAAGTAGTCGCAGTAGACTAATATGAGTAGGTGGTCACATAAGGTACCAACATTCTCCATGAACAATAGGACCGATAAGTTTTTTCAGTTATTGCGGTTGCCTGGTTCCTCAATTAGATTTGGCTGGAATTTATTTTTGCGGAATTATATCTAACAAAAATAAATTATTATCTTTGTATACATATATAAATAAATAAAACTACATAAAAACATATTTCTATAACGACTGGACTTTTATGAAATTTCTGGCATTTCAATTGCTAGCAGGGTAACGAGTCAGGATTATTATAAACTCTCTGATGATTTTAAACGATCGGGTTCATATAAAATCTATGAAAGCTTGAATCAGTGCTTCGTTTATACCTTCTTCTTTCGGTATCGGAGCTATTCTCCACTCTGATCAGGTACTGGTGTCCCAGCCTCGAGTACCGGCCTTTCTGTTCTCACTAGCTTAGTTTCTTCTAGAAAAGGAGGAGCTTTATCTTGTACAAGGTGAAGTTCAGAACCACGGTGAATATCAGTGCTGGGAAACTTTGACAAAGCAAGCTTTTCTAGATGTTCAAACCTTTGCTGAGCTCAATAATTGGCAAATACGATTATCTTCACCTATATCTTCTGTAATATTTTCCTTTTCCTCTAAATTCTGTTCTTCTTTGGATGTTTAAATGTATACAAAACCTGCCTCCTGAAATGTAGGAGGCAAATTTAATATTTTAGCACCAACTAAATCAGCCAAATGTAATAAATATTCTTGTTGTTTTATGTCTTTCACAGTGTATAAAACTATATCAAAATCACTAGGGCATAAAGGATTATCCTTCAATAATTCAACCTTAGAGGTTATGTTTAGCAAACATAACCTCTAAGGTTGAATTATTCAGTAGTAAACATTGTTTACTAGTGACTCCATAACATTGTTTACTAGTAAACATTGTTTACTAGTGATTCCATAACGTTTATTCTTTAGATATGGCCTTACTTCTTGATAAAAATTTGTTACTCACTAACTCTCGGTAATTCATCGCTTGTTTCCGTCAAAATAGCTTCAATTAGTCTTCACTTTCTTGAAGAAAAATAGTAATTTATCTTCAGTACAGTGTTCGTTTTACATTCGCGCACAGCTAAAACATAAACGATTTGCAGTTGTATAAAACTTACAATTGAAAAGGGTGAAAGTGAGAGAAAATAATGGTATATTCATAGCATGTAGAATATATATACATTATTTTCATTTACCAGGAATTAGAATCCTAAAAATTAGTTTCTCTAAAAATTGTTCGTTTTTCTACAAGACAAATTTTCTGTGTGTTGTTCTATCGAATTTTTCTTTGGCGGTCCTGAGTGGAACTATGTATATGGGATGTGTTTCTGATATTGTCTATGGACTTATTTCCATTTGGCACATTTTTGCAGTTACGTCATTGTTCTTCTATAACAGCGATATGATAATTATTTTCCCTATGAGACAACATATACACAAACCTGATATAATTCAACGCAAACAACGTCAATGAAACCAATAAAATAATTAATGGTTTCTTTCGGTATACCAATTGGTGGAAAACTAAAATATTTCTTTGTTATTTCGTTATTTATTACATCGGTCGGTAGATGGATGGGCAACGCCTTTCCTTTATGCACCATTTACCTAATCAAAAAATACGCCCTAAAACCATATTTCTTCACATGCCATAGGCTAATAGCAGAAAAAACCCTGATTTTTTCTTTACTGGAATCGTAAATTATATTTTAAATCCAATATTTTTCAGGCGGAAGGTCAATAAAAGAGAATTAACAAAGTCAATTCATTTATTCTTGCTCTACATGTTTCATACCTCAGATGCCTCTTTATTGAGTTTTTTGGCACCTGAGGTGTGAAACATGTAGAGCAAGAACAAATGAATTGACTGTGTTAATTCTCTTTTATTGACCTTCCGCCTGAAAAATATTGGGTTTAAAATATAATTAACGATTCCAGTAAAGAAAAAATCAGGGTTCTTTCTGCTATTAGCCTATGGCATGTGAAGAAATATGGTTTTAGACGTATTTTTTTATTAAGTAAATGGTGCATAAAGGAAAGGCGTTGTCAGAAGCCCATCCATCTACCGACCGATGTAATAAATAACTAACTATTCGAAGAAGGACGAAGAAGAGCAAGGACATGAATAATATCAGCCAATATCCTTCTAGCCTGCGGGGAAAGAATGCTGAAATATCCCCGTTGTGAAATTACTCCATCCCCATATACCCTTCTAGTCCTGGGACATATACTATAAAGGATGTCCTTTACATTTTCTTGATATCCGATAAGGATATTATCAATCTACATGGAAAAGGTACTTTCATAAACAATTGATAATAGGATTTATCCAAGTTTTTCTTTTAGAATTTAAGATTCGAAATTATAAATAAATTTTCCATTAGCTAATCTAATGATAGTCATTTATTTATTTTTATTTATTTATTTTATTAATGCATAACAGGAATATCCTCATTGCATGAGGAAGGACTTATTTAGTATGGATTAGTCTAATATTATTAAGATTAAATTCGAAGATTCGAAATTATAAATAAATTTTCCATTAGCTAATCTAATGATAGTCATTTGTACCTATGTATTTATATTTTATCCTGTTCTTTTGGCCAATAAATAAATAAATGAGGATAGCAGGAAAGAAAACCCCTAAAATTATGTAGTAATTGATAGAATAACTTTTTCTGACTGGAAAACCCTAGTAGAAGAAAACCTCCTTTGACTCTGGACCAATCAGCGGTTTGAAAACAACGAGAAACGGCTCAGGAAAATAAAGGAAATTTCTAAACACAAGTGATTCTTCAAGGAGAGAAGAAGTTGTTCTGTGCAGATTAAGAATCTGGCTTTACCTGCTCAGCCATGAACATCTCTTCCTCGACCTATATCCACCTTCATGGAGCTGCGGTGTAGGAGATGAATGGACTGTGAAACATTTTTTGATATTATGCAGAAAGTACACTTCCTTGATAAAATCAATTGGAATTGGATCTTCCCTTGCAAAAATTCTTGGGGACAAAAAGGAGAAGTCATAAAAAAACTTTTTAATTTTTTAAGAAAGACAAATAATGTATTCAAAATTATAATTTTTATTTTTTATTATTATTTATTTAAATAACAAATCCAACAAATATTTTATTATTTATAATTCTTTATTATTAATATTTCTTAAAATATATTTGAATTATTTATCTTTTTGTCTATATATATATATATATATATATATATATATATATATATATATATATATATATAGACACATTCCTGAAACCTAGAGGTCCTAGGACACTGATGTCTGAACGTCAACGGGATAATGTTATAAGCGAAAGGAAACCCGCTACAATAAAATCCTGCATGTCGCTACAATCTGTAAGTTTTCCTTGTCCTTGGATTTTACAGATAGCAAAGGAAATTGTATTATATACAGAATATTTAATATTCTTCTTATTATATTTTAAAACTTCTACCATTTTATTTGAAAAAATACAATTTTTAGGGATTTTAATGTACAAAATATTATTTAAATGCTTCAAATATTTATTAAATTTAAATTTAATAATGGAAGACAATAATAAATCTAAAAGAGCCGGAAATATTAAAATAAAGGTAATGAATATCTGGGTAAAGGAGTGTCTCTGGTATTGGAGAGAGGCTGGAATCTTTATATTACTCTCCAGAATTCCAGGATATCTTCCTTCGCCTTTCCTCCTCTTCATAGCATTCCACGGGAACAGTTTGTCATGTCAATCAACTTTAGAAATACGCTAAAACTTGTTTTATGTCGAATCACAATGCATATTTTATAAACAAGAAGGGTTACTGATTTTGTTTTCTATGCATTTTTATATATTTATAATCCAAATTAATTTTAATTTTTTATACAAATCTGTTGAGTTCGTGCTTTCAATTCGATTTGGCATCCTAATAAACACCAAAAAAATTAATTTCATATTAATGAATCAAACACTAAATTTTGAAATTTTAACTTTATATTATTCTACCCTTTTATTAATAAATCTTAAAGTTTGATAAGCACATCCCACCACAGTTTATTCTATGCATGACCTCTAAAAGAACCATATTATTAAACGAGAGTTGATGAAAGTGACGACTTAGACAATATGACTATCCATCTTAATGTCTTCACAACCATATATCTCTCAAGGGACAGCGGAGAGAGACTGATCGACCCACGTGGTGTTGCCTGTCATGCCAGCAGGAAATTAGCTGTGTGGTTTTCCACCAGTTTCACCGTACATTATTCACTCATCCTGCATCGAATGTGCGCAATCTAGGCATTTGTAGCAAGTATGGGTTCTGTATACGGTAGAAGATTAAATTGTCATTATCTCTTTGTATTAGGAGACCCAATGGCTGTTACTAATAACGCATGCCTAAGGTAGTGGGTTCAATTCGCAGGGCGGATGGTGGCTTTTCCTTGATAGAATAAAGAAAAGCAACACACATTCTGGTTACAAATTATTGTAACCTATAGATGTATATGTATAATTCTACAATAATAAGTAATTATGTATTAGTGTATGTAACACTTGTATGTATAAGAACACGTAACAATTGGATTGGGAGAATCGCCTTTGTTGCGATTGCTCACAAATAAATAAATAACTGACTGTTTCCAATGGATTTTTGCATGTTTAAACCTACAGGAAAGTTTCTAAAAATACTATCCCGTCTAGTTTTTAGCGAGTTTTTTTTTTATTACCAAACGCTTGTGTTGTAATTCGTGCATAACCCTCAAATTTGATAGATGTAAGAGATGACAGCAATGGCACGAAATGAATGTGACGGAACAAAGATTGTGATATTCCGTGGGGTGGGATATTGTTCAAGGTGGAGGAATGTAAGAAAGCCCAAAATCATTTGATAACAAATCGTCAATTTATTTCTCTGAAAACTCAGGATGCTTTATATCAAGCCAATTTTTTTTATTATTATTTTTTTTATTTTTTTTTATTTTATTTTTTTTTTTTAGTTTTTACATAAATTATATCGTTTTTCTACATACTTGTGTTTATATTTTTATATTTTACAGGAACTGTACGTAATGGACAAAAGTAATTTTTTTTCATTTTTGTACTCAGCGCACCAAAAAACATAAAATTCAACTAAAAGATTCAATACAGCTTATCGTACATGGACATTAATATTAAAATAAATAAATATTTTGCTAGCAGCTTTAAATTGCTGCATTCAAAAATACTGATGTAAATAAAAACTTGATAAAAGCATGCACATATGATCTCACAGTCGTGTATTTGGCTGCATAAAGTAATGTTTCGTAGATGCCAAAACTTTTACTAAATCAATTGTACAGCTCCTACAACCAATGAATTTTATCTATTTTTTTAAGGGCATATTCTTCCTATTTCGATACTCTCTTAATACTTATATAGGCCTTTATATTTTTAGATAAATTTGAATAAGATTCGTCTCTTGAACAGCTTTTGCTCAATTTATTTATTACATATAGCTCAATCATCGCACTTATGAATCTGATAAAAACATTTATTAAACTGTATTTGGCTTATCTATAATGAACCATGCCTATCATTATTAACAACGATTTAATAGGAAAATGATATTGAATAAAAAAAAAAAAATCCTAAAATTTTCTCTCTTTTATTAGGAGTACGAAAGGCTAAATCCTCTTAAAAGGAGAGGAAACAATTCATCAATATCTCAATGACAGGTGGGCCATAACTGTCCAATAACCTGTTGCACAAATAGTTGACAACTCTAGGCAACAGGTTACTTTATTTCTACTTTTACGATGATCACTTATAACATTTTGTTTTAATAATAGTTTTCATTCCTTAATGAATATTAAAAAGCTTATGTTTGACAGAAGAAAATTTTCTGTTTATAAAATTTTAGAGATTTAATAACTTCATGCTAAACACTTCAAGTAATCATTACCAAAATGCTTTGTTTAGCACGTACATATATTTTTAATCTATCCTGACTGACCATGTATATATTTTTTTTTTTTTTTGCAAATATTTATTTTTATAAAACGTTAACTCCCCAGGCTGGTATTTAATCCTAACCCTACAATTTTCCGCCAATTTGCTTTACAAGCTACTCGACTCCATATCACAGTGTTACATGTTAATTCTACTCATGGAACAGTGCTTCATGTGTACGACCAATATATTGCTAATATTTTCCCAACTAAAACTGTATTGACTCAGGTATACATATTCAGGTTTAGAGCTACCACTAAAAGGAAAGAAAAAATCATTAAATCATTTAATGTAACGTTGAACGTTGTCAGTGTCTTAATTATTAGAAGAAAAAAAAAATTGAATATTAAGTCACTTTGTGTTTACATCGAACCACGTGATATTCAGTGATTTTTTACAATGTATTTTAAGGTCAGGTATTTAAGAAGCTTTAACTTTTCATTGACATCCCGTTATTTGGCGTTTCACATGTAATACGTCACAAGACGCTTCTGCAGATGGCCGTTGTCATATAGCTGTTGAAACTTGATAGACTCATGATTAAAATATATTTCCAGAGAAACCTTTTGTTAATAATGCAATATTAAAACAAATTACATCATTGTTTTTAAACAACATTTATTTTATTAAAAAATATATTTTCATTTTTTTATTTACTCACTTTTTAACATTTTTAATGATATGTATATTTTCTCTCTATATATGAGGCTCTTTTTTATATCCAATATTTTAACATTTCCAATTTCAAAAATGTTTGATTGCATGACCTAGTTGTCAGTCTCATCTATATTTGTAACATGTTTTATCCTCTTTTTTAAAAGTTGTCCTGATTAACCTAGATCACTTTTGTACACATGGTACAGTTAATTTAATAAACATTATAATTAGTTTCCTTGCTGTCTAATTTAGCTTTTATTCTAATTTACTACTATTTTCAAAGCTACTGATTTCTATTTTCTAAAAAACTTTGTTTTCCAGATTTTTGGTTAATGTATCGTAAATAATAACTACATTTAAAATCTACATTAAATTTTCAAAATGGAAAACCCATTATTAAAATATTTCCATGTAAATTAAGAGCTATACTAAAAGCCATATAGAGCTATTTGTAGTCTTAGAGGTTTGCCACCACCTCAAAAGTAGCTTTATTTAGTACGCTTTAAAACGGTACCTCGTTGTTTTCGAGAGCAAATTTATTTGAATCTTCGTGCTTTAGCATGAAGGAGCCATTCATTTTAATTTTAGATGATAATGGTCCCATCCTTCCCCCAGACACGTTTTGCTTTTATTAAGGATTGAAGGACACTTCGGAATCAAGGGTGAAAAATGACAGAAGAACATATTGGAAACTTTGTCTTCACATTGACAATGTAAGTTGTTCCTATTAAAGTTTTCTCAAAAACACATGATTTCCTTACGCCGAGGTAGAATGGAACCCTCACTTCTGTGTCTCCCCTTCTCCGATGCTCAAAATCCGAGACTCTAACCCCATGCACTAAGAGCTATTTTTGCACTAAGTAACCTGAAAATCCAAGATATACTAAAGAAATATCACGTTAAAAAGTGTTCAGAGAACTCTCTGATGTCAGAATCCAGAAACCCTCACCCTCATAGCCTTCATGTCTTACCTCTTTGGAGGCTCCAAATTCATAAGAAACAAGTGACATTAGAACAAGCGAAATACAGTGTTTTTTCTTCTTCTGCTAGAACAAGTTAACTAAAATTCATTTAGTTTATTAAGTGACCTTTCATGATTCCACGAGTGGCTAAAGAAGTTCACCACAGGCCTGCTGGGCCACAGGAGTTGGGAGAAGAAGAATATGTTGGCCAACATCACCTTAAGGTAATTTAAAGCATCACCCCAGGATCTTCAAGTTCATTCGCCATGAAAATCACCTTCAGCATTGTCAGCATCAACAGCATCTTATCCCAAACCTTAATGTCAAATATTTTGATAGTAGTGTAAACCAATTTTGTAAATTATATATTATTTCAACTATTAAATTAGCCTTTTCTTGTTTATACAGTCCACTAAACATTTCAGCAGCAGAATCTATAGCTTGCGACTGCTAAATCAACAAAAACTGAAAGCAGAGCGCATTCAAAAAGACTATTTGCTTCATCCAATCCTTACATCTCTAGTCCTAATTCGTGGTTTTGGAAAGTAAATTGAGCAATCAATGTGATTTGGGATCATCGGGTTAATTGTGAGTTTGGAATGAGGTAATTGATTAATGATTTAGCCCTGGAATCCAACATTCCAACGCCCTGTCGATAGAATATTCTACTAATCCCTACTTAGAATTCCATGCTACATTAACCAGATAGCTTCCTTTCCTTTCAGCTTCCTCGGCTATTTCTAATTATTTTTATTGAATCGCTTTTATAGGTTCATTGATCCTACTTACAGTTCATCGTTGGGTAGAAAATATTAATACCTCAAACAAGTGAGTGGCCGAGCAGTGTATTTATCATGTCATTATCATGAAACCTATTTTTTCGCGCACAGTTTGTGAAAAAACAGCATTCAGGAAAATCTATTTTAATGGTCAACGAACTTGAACTTCGAAAATTCGATTGAGATAACAATTTTGGAACCAAACATAAAATCGTATCATTTTAGATTTTATGTTTGATTCCAAAATTTGTTATCAAAACTATATCAATAACATATGACCGACCACGTTCTTAAATCGTATCATTTCAGAACCGCAGACAAAGCTTAGACGGACCATAAAGCCGTAAAGGTATAGGTAGCAACCCTGGTCCCTGCAGCCATCCCCACCGTCTCAGTTTTCTTTTTCGTCTGCTAGGGCACCAACACAAAAAAAATATTTGTAAATATATAGGGGCAGGTGTTGTACCTTTGACCACTTTGCACAATTGAATTTTTTTTAGCTTGAATATTAAGGCTAAATTCATTTTTTTTTTATTTCATTGTAAATAGTATTCTATTGTTTATCATATTTAATTGTTTCAAGGTTCTAACTTTACATTTAATATTTTTTATTAATTTTTAAAAAAATAATCTTACAGTGGTCACAGGTACCTTTGACCATGGGGTGTTGTACCTCTGACCACGTAAAAACAACACAGCAGTACAGAAAAAAAATTGTATTGAGTAATATTATAATTAATTGTAAGTTTAATAAATAGAGGACATGTATGTAAGCATAATAAAAAGCTATTATTGCAATTACGTTATGCTTAATATACTGAAAAATCCAGTCAAATCGATAATCGTTTTAACTGTCAAGCAGATCCACTAGCAATAGTAGGGTATGGAAGTTAAGCCACAATGTCTTCAACATCAATATGATACAAATTTTCATCTTCTCTCGTAAACTTGTCACTTAAAGTTTGTTTTTGCAAATATTGGATCTTAAACATTGGACATTTAATACCACAGATCTCTGCGACTAAAAATGTCTCTGGTTTTGTGTTTTTCCCGTTCTGTGGCAGATGTCTCCCCAATCCGTGGAGTGGTGAATGTGTCCCCATTCCTAATACTGGTCGCTTTTTTTTCCTTTCCTATGTTCACTCCTAGGGTTTTCTCTTTTTATTATGTTTAAAAAGTTTGTTTTCTTCTTTTTATATGTATCTATCTATCAATTTGGTGTTGTTAACAAAATCTGTGCACCATTCCTTTAATAATTCGTTGGTCCAAAAAACTGTTTCCGTCATAAAATATCCATGGAACCAGACATCATGAGGTACATTATAATTCTAGTCAGGAAAACAGCAATTATCAAAGTAATATTCTGCAATTATTAAAAGTTGATTTAACCAGCATGTTGTTCTGATCAAAACGCTATTTGTCTTCACCTGGCATTGACCTTTAAATGTTTAAGCCAATATAGAGGATCAAAACGTTCATTTATAATTCTCAAGGTGGCCAAAGGGAAGAATAAAAAATCCCAGAAATAAAAAAAACATCCGCCGGCGAGAAAACAGAAAACTGAAAAGAAGAATGGATAAAGAGAAAAAGTGGAGAAGTGAGTTGATTCTTTTTATTTCTGTTAGCACTCAGGTAAACCGTACAAGTTTCCAACAGGTTTGGGGTACTCTGTCAACTCCACCCTTCCCTGTCTTTCAGCGAAAGGAGGGTGGATCTTTCTCTCTTGTAAGTTAGGTATAGTACACTGTTCATGTACGATCAGTTCGCGTTATTTTTCTCTTCTTTTTTTTTTAATTTAAACTTTAATTATTTTACCATTAACATGTTAATTATTTAATTTTTTTATATATATAAAACCTTACTCAAACAATAAATACGCTGTTTCTAATCATTCGTTTTAGATAATTTTAAGCTTGAATACCTTTGTTGTTATAGAAACATATGCACTGAAACAAACTTATAAAATAATCAAGCTATTGCAGTATTGAGGGAAATAAATAATACCGATATTTTTAAGATTATGAAATTTGAATTACACTCCCTTGTAGATTTTGTCATAAATGCAATTTAAGTAGTTCATCTTCTTCTTTCATACTGTTTCCTTCTATTCTCAATGTTAATGTCAGGCCACTGAGTCGTGCTACACGGGTGATGGGGGACTACGTCATCCAGGCCTCCCCCACCCAGCGTCCCTGACGGAGGGGAAGTGTTCCCGCTCTCTTTTAATACACTCTTCACTGTCTTATTTTTCTTTAATATTCATTTCATTTACTAGCCATTATACATTTATTAAATAAATATTTCAAAATAAGGTAAAAAATGTATTAGTTACGAAAACAAACATTTATAATTTACTAGCCGTTACCCGGCGTGCCATGCTACACCTACTTTCTGCATATAGAAAAGCCTAAATAAATTAGAAACCAAATAAGTATTATTAAAATCTAATAACACGAATCTGTAACTGTTATGAACCCGTGGCCTCCCAACTGTGAGTCCTAGACGACTTTGACCTAACCTATGACACCCCCCGTATCAAGACATACATGTATACCAAGTTTCGTAAAAATTGGTCTAACTATATGGATTTGTATAAGGGACAAACATACAGACAGACAGCTGGTAGATTTTTTTGACCTAGCCTACGGCACTCCCCAGATTAAGATCTACCTGTGTACCGAGTTTAGTCAAAATCGGACGAACGGTGTGGATTTGTATAAGGTACAAACATACAGACAGACAGCTATAAGGCGTTTTTGACTTAGCCTACGACACTCCCCAGATTAAGATCTACCTGTTTACCGAGTTTAGTCAAAATCGGACGAACGGTGTGGATTTGTATAAGGAACAAACAAACAGAAAAACAGACAGACACGTGATTTTTATATATATAGATTAAAACAATAATTTTTAATTTAATTTAGTTATATTATATGTTCTATACTCTCAATGGCCTTTAATCTTCTTTGCATACTACTTGTTTAAAAGAGCAAATTACCCTTGTAGAGGGCTCTGAACGATCAAATAAATAAATAAAAAAGAAATCATTTAATTTAGTTATTCTAACCTGTTTTTTTTTAAATTCTGGTCATCGACTGGGAGGGGAAAGCAACCCATCTCTCCTGGATCATCAGGAGACGCAGCGGTACTTCTACTATAATCCAAATGGTCCCATTCATCTTCTGAAGAATTATCTGAATCAGATGAACTATAATTTGAGGAGGAACTTCGAACGTCTATAATCATCTGCCCTATATTCTCTTCATACAGTGCTTCTTTCCGCCAAGCTTCTTCAATTACTTCCTTTGGATGCCTTACTGCTTCTTTCAAATTTTCTGGAGAAACAGCGTCACATGCCTCTCTTGTGAGGATCTGTTTTCCTTGGCAACATTTCCCTTTATTTGTGCCGAAATTAGTTCAATTGGATTGAACTGGCAATGACATGGAGGAAGTCATATGACTTGGTGTCCTTTTCTCCTAGCCAGTTCATCCAATTCATATAGAATTGGATTGAACTGGCAATGATATGGAGGAAGTCTTATGACTTGGTGGCCTTTTCTCCTAGCCAGTTCATCCAATTCATATAGAATTGGATTGAACTGGCAATGACATGGAGGAAGTCTTATGACTTGGTGGCCTTTTCTCCTAGCCAGTTCATCCAATTCATATAGAATTGGATTGAACTGGCAATGATATGGAGGAAGTCTTATGACTTGGTGTCCTTTTCTCCTAGCCAATTCATCCAATTCATATAGAATTTTTCTGGGCCTATTTTCTTGTACAATGCTCAATAATTCGGGCTTCAACTGATCGGGGGCGAATTAATATTATTAAGAGTTAGCCATTCCTGGATATCAAGTTTTCTCCACCCAGAAGTCGGAGCTTTGTTTTTAATAGCAGTGTGATAAGGAGCATTATACATAACAATTGTACTACCAGGGGTTACGTTTTCGAACAACTTCATGAATCAATTTTTTAACACTTCTGTGTTCATCTCTTTATGATAATCCCCTGTTGTTTTTGACCTGAACAGTAACATACTGTTAGGTATGAAACTGTTCGCGCTACCTGCATGGGCCATGATTAGGCGTCCACCCTTCCCAGTGGGCAGTTTACGGGAAGCCCGAAGTGAGTCATCTGTCCAGGATTTGCTAATCGTTTTTCCAGCATTTATCCATGTCTCGTCCAAAAATACCACTTCTTCTAAATTGCATTCTCTGATTTGGCGTAAAAATACACATCTGGTAATGACAATATCCCTCCTTTCCATTAGAAATTTCCGGGTGCTTATTTTCTTCCATTTAAAATTCAATTTTAAAAGAATAAATGGCAAGGATGTTTTCCCTCCTCTAAATAATCCAGCTTCTTTTAGAGAAAATATCAACAATTTCCTGGTGGGCCACTCTTTCCTCTCGTAATAGGAGTATATGTGATTACGAATAGCCTCCGAATCAAACGAATCCAGATTGGTCACTGATTTCTTCCTCGGTCTCTTCTTCCCTCATTTTTCTTTGAGCAACTCACAATTCGAGACACTGTAGACCTGCTTATCTGAAGGGCCTCAGAAACTCTTTCTGTGACTTTCAATGTTGACAACAACTGCCCATTTTTTATTATTATTTTTTATATAGACTGGGATTTTAAAACGAAGGGCTTACTCCCTACTACTTCCTGTAGGTGTGTCCATTATAAGCCTCGCAAATCACTTAACAATAACAAGCTGGGTGTAAACACTGAATAAGAGAGGGGAAACAGGGTATAAATTTAATGCTTAGAAATGTATTTATTTACATTTATTTTTAGTTAAACTTTATTATTTTTTATAGTATTATTACTCAATTATGTAAATAGAATATATATTTATCTGTGTTTGTCTATGAATATATTATTAACATAGGACTAAAAAACATTATATAAGGCCAACACCTTGCAATAGGGAAACCTTTTATGCAATAAAATAAATACACATTATGATAGTAAACACTCTATTTTGTGCTGCGAATACCCCCCCCCCCCCCCCCCGCGAAGAAACGTTGTAAATGAGGTCACAAATTCAAAATGGTAATAACAATTCATAATTTACACATAGAAAAGCAATTAATTTACTCGTTCACCAACAATTCTGAAAAATGGTTGATCACAATTCAGCATGCTCTACCTTTTGTTTGTTGTAATTGAAGCTGGTTGTTTGTAAGAAAAGCCCTATAGGAGGGCTAATGGTAGGCGACAATACAATTTGAACAAAGCTGACCAACAAAGAGAGCAAACAAGGACACCCCGAAGAGGCAGAAACCCTGATCGGCTTGCCCTTTGTCACTTTGTTTGATGTCCCACTTCCGCCTCAGAAGAGAGGGTTCACTTCCCCGTGTGCTGAGCTTAGCAAATCTAGTGGGTTCTTTGCTTCAAATGGAAGTAGCTATCTATCTAGGGCCTTGATTTTAGTGTGATACTGGGTTGACTACACTAAAGAAAGAGTAATCTTTGACTTTCTATGATGATGGTAAAATCAGGTCCAATATAAAAGGTTTAATCATAATTATCTAAATGGTATATATACCGGGTTGTCAAACCTTTATCACACAGTGGTGAAATCCTTAAAAAAGACGCAACTGTACCTGTTGTAGTAAAATCTATAATATTAATTAAATATATATATATATATATATATATATATATATATATATATATATATACACACACATGTATAGTATTAGCGTTAGTATGAGATTAGTGTGTATTAAAGTTGATAATTCTAATAAAAAATAGTATAATTATTAGTATACATGAAAAAATAAAAATAAAAATTAATGAAAGAAAAAATGTTAATAATAAAAAAATTAAATTCCTTTCTTGAATTGTAAGAACATGGTTACGGCTTTACCTTTTGAAAGAAATGAAGCCCGAACATTTCTAAGCTCATCTACACCTACCTTTTCTTTTCATTCTCTGATCTCTGCTTGTAGTTTTCGAGTCTTTAAGATGATTTCGTTATTGTTTTCAAGTAGCTTATGGGATTTGTTGGTGTACTGGAGAAATGCCTCGTGAGAATTGTTCCATCATTAGTTAAAAATGAAACAATTCACAATGGTACTAATTATTCTAGACATCGATGCACCAACAACAAAAAAATAATAAAATAAAATAACTAAAAGAAATAAATAAAAATGAAAGATTAAACATGTAAATATGTAATGAAAAAAATTAACAAATACATTTGCGTTTTTTACAGAGGTAACTGGTTCTTATATCTAAGGAATTGTAATTTTTTCCAAGGCAATATTGTCTTAAATTCCTGAGAAATCCGCACTTTTCTAAGCACACCATACTTTAAACACTGTTCCTCCGTTTTATATTATACTATACTCCTAAGGCGGTGATTGCCAAGCAGTTTTCTGCAATCCGGCGAACCATAGGCCATGTCCTGCTAGTATATTTCTGTAATTTCCTCTATCACTTAAGTTCTGCGCGTTCTATAGCGATGTTCGTATCAATAAACTACTTCTGCTTGAAGCACTTTTGTCAAGTGAACACAGGAGGCACTTTTTTTCTGGAACACAGGAAAAATAGCGTGGTTTCCTTGGAGGTGTAGTTTGATCATTTCGCATTGGATAGTTTAAGGCGAGTTCGGTACAATAAAAGAAAACAGCTACTTGAGTAAAGTTGTTATTTGCCTGGGTCTGATAAACCTCCACTTCTAGTAGGCCGATTTTTCTTGACAACTTTTTACTAAAAATTTGGCCATAATCGTAAAAATATTGAAAGCCAGTTCATTCTGAAGAGATGCTTATTAAACCTCCAAACGTACATGCGTTGTTCGAAGAAGATATCCTCTAACCCAATAAGAGGCTGCTGAACTAAGACCCTCCCAATTGTAGACCTTTGGTCCAAAGGCTTCTGCAGCCCTAACACCACAAAAAAAAAAGAAGAAAAATAATGACCGTATTGGAATTTACCATAACTTTTAATAAGTAAAGTACCCAATATTATAAAAATCAATATATCAAGGGCTATCCATCACAAATAGTGAATTTTGAAGGACATGAACTGAACGATATATTGATCATAACTTCTAGAAAAGAAGAGTTATTTTGTTAAGCTTTAGAAGCCCAATCCCCCAGACAACTTTTTTTTTCTACCTTCTTGACGTTAAAAATTAAAAACTGCTGAGCGTGAAAGTTTCACGAACAGCTCTCCCACTAAAAGTTCCTCCCTCTTTTCCTGGAAACGACATCTTTTATCCACAGTCTCACTTTCGGCAGGTTATGGAAGCTTAAATATTAAACATTAACTTAAAATGGTAGATAAAGGATAAAATAATTTACTTAGTGATATTTAAGACGGTTAATATTCGTTTTTATTAATTATTTTTGTTAATTATTATTTTTTGCTAACAACGTGCCCTAAAGCAACAGATAAGCCTTATCAATCTGATTAGTACATCTCATGGTAATCCTGTTTGAGGCATCTATTAATGTAATTAATATTATTTCCATAATATTGCCTATAATACATTGCACATTATCTTAAACTCATAATTTTATACTGATTTGTAATAAATAATTTACAAACTTGTAAATAATCCAAATTAATTTAAGAAATTTCATCTATAATAATTTTAGAAAAAAATACAGAAGTTGAAATACTCTTTAATTTTTGTTAACAAAAGAAGACTAACAACAACAACTACAAGGTCATTACAAGGTATATATATATATATATACATATATATATATATATATATATATATATATATATATATATATATATATATAGCAAACTACTAATTTTTAATTTTAATGTACCCTTAGCGGGCGTGATTTTTGTTATCAATTTTTAACCTGTTCTTATTCTAGAATATTTGTTATCTTTTTTGGGATATTTTCTTCATGTTTGAAATTCATCTAAACTGTGATGTTTAAATGTTGGTTACATTTGGAGTTCAGGAAATATTCGGAAAAAAATATGTTATTAATTGACATGAAAAGTTTTAAGATTTTTGTATAATTTCGTTAACATCCCGAAAAGGGTTTTAAAATCGTGTTAAGTGGAAGTTGACCATGTGAAAGCTTACCTAATTTTCTATAAGAATTGCTCTCATGATATTTTCGATGAGGCGGTGTCAATCGGAGTAAGTTCATAAAACATCGAAACTGTTACTTATGTTCTTTTGAATAGTATTTTTTCATTGTTTAAATCACTTTTTAATTTGTTGTTTTTTGTTTTAAATCAGTAAAATTTATATTTTAGTGAAAAAAAGGTTATAAAATGAGTCTAGCAGTGTTTTCCCAGAACGAACGCTTAGAAGGCGGTGGAGCTCAGGATACCGTCAGTTTCCTGTTGTTGCACCTTAAACTGTTTTCGCTTTAAGATTTTATTTTATAATTTTAACAAAAGATCAAATCCTACCAATAAATGCTCCTATTCCTTTCTAATGGCACTGTAGGCATGAATGGAACCCCGCTAAGATGACGAAGTTCCTATGAGTCGGACATTTTAATTTTAACGTGCCGTCATTGAGTGTGATTTTAGTCATCAATTTTTGACCTGTTTTTAATCTAAAATATTTGTTGTCTCTTTTTTTCCTGTAACTTGTTAATATATATATATATATATATATATATATATATATATATATATATATATATATATATATATATATTTACGGCGCATCGACATCTAGGGGGCGAGAAATTTTCCCAACGTGCCGTGAGATGAGAAAATTCCTGCCGCCGCACAGTGGGCAAAAATCCAATTTTAGGGCGACAAAATTATTTTTTTGTGTTTTTCAATATTTTTGAGGTCACTGAGATAGGGAAAAATATTTTAAAAAATCGTTGACTCATAGTTTTTAGTATATCCAACAAACAAATGTTGTAGACACACAAATATATGGATATAATAGATAAGAATTGGGAAAACATTCTGTAAATCTATGGAATATTTAAGTAGTAACTTTTTGCATCTATTATTTACATAAACATATTACATATATTCATAAAAAATAATACATAGGCTATATATAATACAAAAATATACTGGCAACTTAAATATATTTTCGCGCGCCGGTGGGGATCGAACCCACAATCTCCCGAATATGAATCTAAGGCGCTAGCCACTAGACAACGGGGTGACCCACTTGTTAACATAATACCAACTTTTGATCATATATTGAGTCAACAATGTTCCCTCACTAATATTAACCGTATACGTTGGGCCTAAAGACGACAATAAGCTAAACAAAAAGTTGTAGCTACACTCGTAGTTTTATCAGTAGGAATATCTCCCGTATAGAAACGAGGCAAGTAAAGCCATTAAGACGGAAGATAATGATTCCATGCTGGTGATAAAACAGAGATTCCACCAGCTTAGCGGGAGTTGGGACATTCTCAACCCGTACCGAGCAGTTGAAAGCTTAAGCACCCATCTCTTGAGGATATCTGTTCGACGGTAGTAACACCCCTGAGTAATATCTTAATGGCAGTCCATGGGCCATATTGAATGGATTGGATAGTTTTGGACAGCTTAAGCACCCATCTCTTGAGGATATCTGTTCGACGGTAGTAACACCCCTGAGTAATATCTTAATGGCTGTCGTTGGGCCATATTGAATGGATTGGATAGTTTTGGACAGCTTAAGCACCCATCTCTTGAGGATATCTGTTCGACGGTAGTAACACCCCTGAATAATATCTTAATGGCAGTCGTTGGGCCATATTGACTGGATTAGATAGTTTTGGATAGCTTCATCTACTAATGGTTTATGGGGAATAGTTTGAAATAAATTACTAAGAAAATTGCCACGAATTTCTCTTAAAGAGTGAAATAAAGTCTCTTCTGTATAGATAACCTTATAGAAGAATATAAAAGGGATTTGAAAAATTAAAAGAATTATATTTTGGACAAAAAATTACGGACTCACATTTTCAAATAATTGGTTTACTGGTCTATTTTAACTATTAGTTACTTACAAATTACTTGAAATTGTATTAAGATAAGTAAAGTCATTTATATTTATTTTTTAAAGCAAGTTGATTAGTAATACAAATATTGCTAGTGAAGTTTTACTTTGAAAAGAAGTATGTTAGGTTATCGAGTTTTCTCAATTTTTTAAAATAAAAATTGTATTTAATGAAATATTAAGATCTTTTATGAAGGTCTCAAAGACAGATTAATGAAACTACAATCTCATCCAATAAATAAGTGCACACTGAGGATAGTTTATAGTTAAAATTTATTTTAATAATTTTAATTCTTATAATACCTTAATTTGAAATAAGTTAATTCCGCATTAAAATACGACAATTTGCAATAACAATGGTTTCTTATAAGACTTACCTCAGTATACGAAGCACGTAAAACAAATGAATAAAAATTATTTTTGGTACCCCTCATAATTTGGAGACATGATTTGTTAAAAATGCACGACACTAATAAGTCTTTTCATGCTAGAAAACATTTTTTTTTTTTTGACAATGTTATGTTTTCTCTTTGGAAATTGTAAAATACAATATAATTTAGCAATTATTTCACGAAAATAGATCTATAATGAGTAAAAACCTCGTTATTCTGCTAGAAAAGAAAGGACCTTGGCTGAGAAGTAGGATCTTTTTCAAACACAATGTTGATTCTTGTAAATGTTTTCGACATTTTTACAAGTTTTATTTCTTTTTTTTGGGGGGGGGGGGGGTAAGCATATACGTTGTTTAATATTTCTTTTTTTGGGTAAGCATATACGTTGTTTAATATTTCTTTTTTTGGGTAAGCATATACGTTGTTTAATATTCCTTTTTTGGGGGAAGCATATACGTTGTTTAATATTTCTTTTTTTGGGTAAGCATATACGTTGTTTAATATTAAAAATTTCATCACAATCAAAATCACATATTGTATGTATTTATATTAATTTGTAATGATTACTTAGTTCTATTAGACTCTATTCAGTGATTTCATTCGTCGACTAGACGAATCTTAGACTTCGTTCCTCAGTGGAATGATTCAATATACCGATTTTATGAAGTTTGTAGACGCTGCTAACATTAACAGCTGATACTTAGGACCTGAAACTCAGCTATGAAATTGATTTCAGTCTTGACAAGAGCATTGCAGTAGAAAATTCTAATGCTGTAGGTCAAGTGTTTAAATTTTTTTTTTTTTTATTTCTCCGAATACAGTTTCTGGCTAGAAAGATAAGGATTAACAGAATCGTTAAAAATTGTTTTATGATTGTCCTTAAATTATTAGTTGACCTTAATAAATCACTAAAATTTCTAAGTTAGAATGGAAATCAGCAACGTAATTAGTTTGGCAACTTGCGGTCTTAATCCATCAAATGTGCTATCCCCAGGAAGTGAGTGAGGTAAACTTTCCACGACATTTGCCTCATATTTTATTTTCTCCAAAATGCATATTGCAATAATTGAAAATTCCTCAATCAAACGTATATAAGTGCTAACAGCACTGAAACAGGCAGCTACATGGGTGTTATTGTAGGCAAAAATTGCCGGAAGGGGCTAAGCCTACGGCCGGTTTACCAATATATTATTCATGGCTTTCAGCCAGTGGGCATTGGGCTATTTCTCTAACTTTTTGCAAAGCACACAAACTCGTAAACTCTCTTGTACTTCGGTATGAAAAGACTTATACAAAGCTACAGATGCGCCGGCTTATTTACTCCGACAATATATTGGTTGTATTAGTCCATTGTATTAGAGGTAATGTTCATACTATTAATTTTGTATTCGCTCTAATATGCGAGCAGACAACATAGGCTATTGTCTGCTTGCATATTAGAGCGAATACAAAACCATGAATAGTTTCAAAGTATCTGTATAATATACAAGGCTTGTTTGTAGGCCTTGTTAAACAAATATTGTGTGAGAACAGGTCTATTTTATGCATAAACATTATAAATCCACACTCTAAATTATATCTCTATGGTTAAACCTGTGGCATTTCGCGCGGAAAAATGTGCCTCAGCAACGTGATTACATTGCTATTTGAGAGAAATAGTAGAACACTTTTGTTTTTCCGTGGGATATAAGAAACCATCGTTTTCGATTAAATAAAATCATGTCCTGTTCGGTATGAAATAAAATATTAATTTAAAATATGAAATTGAATAATCAATCTATGTATAGGAGTTGTAACGGCCATACTTAAAAACACTCACTTGTTATTGGTATAAGTGCCAAATTACTGATTTAAAAAAAAAAAGTATCGTGTTTCATGACTACAATATTACTAGGTACTGGTAGTTGAGTCGTAATCCACTTTTGTAACGCTTTTTTTCCGTTTAGTCATCGCTAAAACATATGTATGCTAATAACAACGTCCTGTGATCCTGTGTTCGTACAATGTGTATAAGAGGCCATCTTAAATATTATCCTACATGATATTCATGTAAAAAAGGGTAGGAAATCACAAGAATAGTGGCGCTGTACCTAGCAGTTGAAGACCAATTTTTACTCCTTTCATTTATTCTACGATCGAATAAACTCACTCACATACTCATAGATGATAGCATAGTAAGATAGAGAACTTTAAGTGTAAATATCTCATATCCGTAAAACTTACGTGAGTTGTGGCGCGGCACCTGAGAGGTGACGAGGGCAGCCACTGACAATGATGAGGTCACAAGGCGTCAATGCGACTGGCCGGTAGAAAAACGGAAATCCGGAAGATACTAAAGCGGAGAGCCCGCTAAAACACGGCTGCCAAACGTAATCCAAAAAATAAAAAAAGTATGCACCTCTCAGGTGAGCACCACTAACGGTGGGTTAAGAGACAGTTTCTGAAGAATGTTTAATAATATTATCTGTTTAAATACTGATTCTTTCTACATTTGGATAATTTCTTCTCCTGATTGAAGACTGCTTAATGTTAATCTGAAGTTGGTTCCTTGGGAAATTCAGTTAGTTCCAAAGGATTAAATAAATCTGCAAACGACATTATTTAATGAGTGGTGATTATACTTATCGGATGGTTTTTTTCCAACCGTATTGCAATGGGAGGATGGTTTGCAAAAGTAATGATTAATTTATTCTCTAACACCGAAGTTCGCCGAATATTTCACCCGCATGACACATAGGTATTGATGGTCTCAGGTTTCTGCGCCTGATTATTTCCCGCAATTTAATTTCAGAATTAGGATGCCTTGGACTTCATTGACAAGATTCCTATGTATAATGTTTAAATGCTTACGTTTTATTGAAAAAAATAAGTATTTAAACAACACATCTCTACAAAAAAATAAACTATGTACATTTTACAACCAGGTCAATAATCTGAAATGTTCCCATAAAATAAATGACTGACTTTGACAACAAAATAAAACATTTTTTCATCAGTGACCTCTAATGAAAAAATCTTATATTTATTTTTTTTTTCTGTCAAATTTGATTTCGATCCGAGAATATTATATTATTATTGACGACTATCGTAACCAAATAACATCGGTACACGAACACAGCAATCGTTGTAAATGTAAAGTTTGAGTATAAGAAAAAGTTGATTTAAAATGTGATCAATTCAGATTTGCCTCAGAACACTCGTTATCCTTGTATGACTGAGACAATCCATCTCCCCCAGGCCTTCCGGAATAATAGGCCTTGAGAGATTCATTCTCTTGAAATTTAATTAAAGTTCTAACTGAATTAGAGACTATTTCAAGAGCGCCTGTTAAAGTGAATTTACTCCCAGGCCTAGGGATTATCCCGCAAAATGACTCCACAATTTCATTTTAGATAAATTTTGAGCTGAAACAAGATTCCACAATGTAGGTTAATATCATAATACTTAAATAATAGGAAGCCATTAAGTAAAAGAAAGACTTTATTGGCATTGTTATAGGTACCTGATCAGACATTTAGAGCTGCTATTAGTTTTTATAAAATAAATTGTACAATGCACATAAAAATTAAAATTAATGTAAGATTTAGCAGAGCATTTATATTCGTTTGTATCTACTTGTTGCTGTTGCTTTTCTTTAGCATTTAACAGTAAAATTATTATTTTAGTAAAACAAAGCAAGAAAATGTGAAACAATGTTCTAATGTTTCCAAGAGCGAACGCTGTGGCAGAGGGTGGAGTAATTTCCGCTTAGAATACTGTCAGTATCCTGTTGTAGCGCCATAAATCCTCCATCTCTTTGAGATGTAATTTTATATTTTTCACAAAAGATCAAATCCAACCAATAACTGCTACTATTCCTTTACTAATAGCATTAGAGTTTTTAAGGGAACCGCGCTAAGATGACGCAGTTCCTGCGAGTCGGATTTTTCTTTTAATAATATGAAAATATTAAACCATTGCATAATACCCAGAACAACATACGCTGCCAATATCATAATGTTTATCGTTTAAAAAGTATATTTTGTTTTGTACTTCTTTTCATGAGAACTGAAATTTAACATTCTATAATTTCCCATACTTAAGAAATGTTAAAATTTATTAAAAATGAATAAAATATCCTGGAAAAGTTTGAATGCCTTAGTTTTTCGTTAAAAAATCTTTAGTGCTTGCTCGGGATTTGAACTCAGGTCCTCCAGCACATGAGTCCAGTGCTCTACTACTGAGCTAACCTCGCCCCAAAAATATCCTAAAAAATATCTAAATTTCTTGCCCTGTTTTGATAATTATACATTTATGAACAGGACATTATAGGAAATTTCATCTACTATATATTTGTCAAATACCACTCACTCACTGACTGACCTATCATCGCCCAGCCCAAACCACTTGACAGAAGAATTTGAAATTTTCTATGGAGACTCCCTTTACGACGTAAACACTCGCTAAGAAAGGATTTTTTGGTAATTAAATTTTTAAAGGGGTTTGAATTTTTAGTTGGTTAGAGCAGGTAAGCCTAGACAGCATGCGTTGCTACGACGATAAAAGGTCAGCTCTTACCGTATTGTATCTATTTCATAATATTTTTTTTATTTACGGTTTATTTCAACTATGATGTTAATCCTTAAATTACAAGAGATAAACTGCGATTTTGTCCTTCATAGAGTTGATCCTATACCTGGTGATGGTCTTTCCGAGGTAATAATATCCCAAACCCTTGCACAGCCTCCTCACCCATCAGCATCCCCAGTAAGAACACTTCTTGGTAATGCTAGCAAATATAATAGGTGTTTCCAAATGAGATCTTGGAAATTTAAAATTTTAACGTACATATATTATTGACAACGAATTTTATCCTTTACTGGCTAAACTGCTGTTACTGCTAACTTATAGATGACGGTTTATCTCTACGTTGTGTGTTTCCTGAATCTGGTCCGGAGTTCCCCAATGGCAAGAAACATTATACTTTGTATTTATATTGTATAGTGACCCAATCTTCTTCAATGCAATATTTTTCAGGCGGAAGGTCAATAAAAGAGAATTAACACAGTCAATTCATTTATATGTTCTTGCTCTACATGTTTCACACCCGAGGCACCTGAGGTGTGAAACATGTAGAGCAAGAACAAATAAATGAATTGACTGTGTTAATTCTCTTTTATTGACCTTCCGCCTGAAAAATATTGCATTATACTTTGATTACTTATCAATTGATGAATAACTTATAGTATGACGGGAACCGTGCTATAATCTATATATATATATATATATAAAAATCACGTGTCTGTCTGTTTTTCTGTTTGTTTGTTCCTTATACAAATCTAAACCGTTTGACCGATTTTGACCAAACTTGGCACACAGGTAGGTCTTGATACGAGAAATCTCCTAGGCTAGGTCAAAACAGTCAAATTTCAAAATTTGGTTAAAAGGTCAAAAGTTTTGTTCAAGAAAAATTGGCTACACTGAACCATTCAGATTGTGACGGCCATTTTGAATCGACAGCCATTTTGAATAATGTCTCAAATTTATTTATTGATGTTCCTGATAATTAGAATGATGGCTTTACATCATTATATAATCATGTAATGCAGTTTATTTCAATTTTATTTCAACAGTCACTGTCTAAGGAGCGCTGGCTATTCTTTGCAAAAGAGCTATCTTCTCGCAGGCTCTGCTACTGGCCTCTGTCGGCTGTTAGATGAAGTGCTTTTGTGCTGGCCTCTGCCGCTATTATTGTGAACTAAAACAAATTCAAATCGTTTGACCGATTTTCTTAACTGGGTATAGACAACTAGGTATCAAGCAGATATTGATACGGGGAGCGTCATAGAGAGAAAGTAGGTGTAGCATGGCACACTGGGTAACAGCTAGTAAACTGTAAAAATAATATAGTAGCGTTAATTTTGCTTATTAACGCAATAAAATAACTACTTATCTGCCTTGACGAAGCACGGGTAATCAGATAGTTACAAATATTTCTATGCCTTCATAAATCTCTAGCAGGAATACTTTTTTTTTTTTTTTTTTTTTTTTTTTTTTTTTATGTGCATCGACTGCCGAGGCCAATAGCACTCGCATATCTAATTATTTTATGTTAAGTTGTTCCGAAAATATTCTAAATGTAATTAGCTTGTCCCTTCTCAGCATCTAATTAAAAAAAGATTCGCTCTAAGTTATGTGAAATGCTGGAATTGTGAGAATTGTCGACTAGTGAAATTCCTCCAAAAACACTTGAGGAAAGACTGGTAAAAGGGAAAGGACATCCATCCATCCATGGATTGGGTATAACTGGCCGAACTATAGAGCTCTGTCAAATCCACTCAACCCTTGTACATTAGGGGTGGCTCAACCACCACAGCTGCTCCTCAATGAATTTTACCTTGGGGTTGAGGTCTGCGGCTGACAGCCACAGACGATCGAACTACCCATCTCGATATTAACGGTGTATCCCTCCGCTATTCTCTTTCAATCTCTCTCTAACTCTCACTCTCACTCTCTCTGTTTCCCTCTCCAGTTTTCACTCTCTAGCTCTCTCTACCAGCCCTCTCATTACCAGTGCTCTTGCCACCCGGGGATCTTTGATTAATTTACACTACTAATTGAATATTTAATGAGATATCAGCTGACCAGAAGAGAAACTATATACTTCTCTAATTAATTGTATTGAATGTCTATTTTATCTCATTTATTTACCTTGAGTTCCCTTGATCAATAAAATAAACATTAAATACCATATTTTAGTAACCCTAAAAAAAGTTTAGTTCTTTTTACTGTTTCTATTCGGAGTTGTGATCCTAATACCATAAAATATACTCAAAAATTCCATCACATCTAGTCTTTTTGTATAACTGTGGTTAATAGGGGTCTCCCGTGGTCTAATGGCTAGCGCCTTGGATTCATAAGCGGGAGATGGTGGGTTCGATTCCCAACCTCCGGCAGGAATTTTATCATCCCACGGCTCGCTGGTAAAATTCCTCGCTGCACCCTGGATGTCGGCGCTAATGACCTAGACGTAGATGCACCGTAAAAAAAAAAAAAAAAAAAAAAAAAAACAACTGTGGTTAATACCTGTTCCTTCTGTAGTTATTCGACAATAAAACTGAAATACGATATTCGCAATGGACTTGAATATGCTTGGAACCTGACTGAACTTCTAACTGATAACAGGCAATATATTGAAGCAATAATCAAATATCTTAAAAACACAAAAATATACACCAAAAATATTGCATATATAGTAAATTATAATTACGAGTATAACAGCCTAAATTATAAGCGTTACAACAACATTATAAGAGGATCAAACATGTTACTTTTTAAGTTTCTGTGTGTAGGGTTTTTTTCACCAAAACGTTTAAATTGATTCATGCAAAGCTAAATCATAAATTAAATAGTAACACCCTTCTATGCCAGAGAGCAAATGAAAGCATATAGAGCTTGTTAATACAAACGTTAAAATAGTAATTGCTGAGTAAACTGTTAGTAAACTAGCTGAACCTCCATCCGTATCTGATCCGGGAGACCCCAGACACGGCGATGAACTTACAAACAATAGAGGAAGCTCTAACAGCCCGGAAAATCAACATAAACTTAAACAAACGCTTGCACCTCCAGCACTAATCCCTTCTCACTACATCTCTTCCAACAGTAGACTTGACTAATTTAGCACCAGAAATAATTATTAAATGAAATAAAAAACATCATATTTCTTTAAATGTCATCACGAATTTATTACAATTGCTAAAAATCATCATGAGGGTCAAAAGCAGTTATATCTCTTGGCATAGGTCTATGTATACATATTGTACATCTTGTATACATATAAATGGTCTAATGGCTAACGCCTTTGTTTCTCTTGCGGGAGATGGTGGGTTCGAGTATTTTCGTCGAGTAAAAAAAAAAAAAAAAAAAAAAAAAAAAAAAGCTTAACGATTTTTTTTTTTTTTAATTTGAATTACGTCTGCCTGAAAATCGTATCAATTAAGATTGGCATTGGTATAATATCAAATGATTAAACAAAAAAAAGACCTGTTAGTCGGATCAGAACTAAACAAAAGTCCGACTCGCAGGAACTGCGTCTTCTTAACACGGCTCCCGAATGCCATTAGTAAAGGAATAATACCCAATTTCATTTAAATCTCTCCGTTTTTTAGCCAGCTAGAACAAAAATACTAAATGAGATGAAGAGATCTGTTGAGGTGATGCTAAGTCAAGGGATGATTTGGACACAGCTAGGAGGGAAAATAAACCTTTTCCAATACTTCTTTAACTCCAAATGTAATTAAAATCGTAAAAGCATGGGACCTCGGCCAAATATCTGTCAGCTCTCCTAGAATGCTTCTTGATTTATGGAGTTTAATGAACCCACCCTACTAGCCTCCGACAGGTAACGATCTGGGACTCCCTTGTCCGTCCAGCAAGGGAGCTATAAGCCAATTCAAAATACCAACTTTCTAGCATTACAGTATTATGGCAAATCATCCTTTACCTACCCAAGAATAATTATTGAAAGTTATGAATGCGAGAAATGGGGAAATACTCTTCAAGAGCTTCGACGCCATTAATAAGTGCAGTCATTTTTCAATCCATGAATTCAGCTATTATATTATTTATTTTATGTTTTGATTTATATTATTTAATATATTTATAAGTCAGATATCGTTTTAGTTCTATTGTTTTTTGGCTATTTATTTTCATTGGTGATAGAGGAGTGATACTTTTAGTAATTTTTATGCTTCTAATTCAGCATTTTATCACACTGCGTATTCAAATTACCCCTTCAGCCTAAGCTTATTGAAATTTGAATAAATTATTTCAGTAATATATGTACATATTAGAGCAATATATTTATTTTATTCGTTCATTCGTTCATTCAATACCCACGTGAGAAGGAACCCATGAACGATCAATGTCTTTATTATGTTTTGCTAGATTGTTCTAAATTTCGGCAATAAGCGGACGACTGTTTTCGAAATTCGACAACTCTTCATCAATAATCAAAGGATATTAATGAATACATAATTTTTTTGTATTATAATTTATTTACAATCGGTTCTGTAGATATAAACTTTGCCCATGTCAACCCAAGGCATGATGGAATTGCAGTGTTTGATCGAATATGGCAGCTGGTGTGACCTTGTAGCACTATGTACTACATAGACCCTATCAGGATAGTGCGAGTAACCCTAAGGGCAGACAACTTCTCCCCCTACTACTCGACCGTACAAATTTCTGCCTCTAAATATCTTCATGGGGTATCAATAGCGAAACTGTTACATCCTTATTGCTATGAAAGCGTTTTTGTTTGGTCGTACATCACTAGAAGAAGTAACACCTCGTTTTTCTTTTTGTTTCACTTTATTTCATTTTTGTACTAAGACAAAATGTTTAATATGAGTAGCAAGTGATTCTCATGGACCCTGGTGAGGCCTTGAAACATGTAGGTCAAAATGTGAAATAATGTTGTATTACTGAATTAGGAGATTCTAAATGTGATCGAGGGCAAGAACGGTATGAAGAAATGCTACAAACGTTTTTAAATATTTATAAGTAGGGTAAAAGGTGCTGCAAAAAGAAATCATATATGCAAGTGTTCTTTAATGGCCTACGTTATATACAACGAAACTACTTGGCTTGAGCTGAAATACTGTGGACATTTTTTTTGGACCTTGCAACTTTTTTTTTACCATTCCTTTTTTTATTAGTTTAAATTCTTCCTTGATTAATATATATACATATATATATATATATATATAATATATATGTATATATATCCAAGACCGTTTATGTGTCTATCTAGTAACGTATAGATAACGTAAATATATAGAAAATAAGTTAATATAATGCAATGTAATAATACTTACAGTACATAATATAAATATATAGGCAATAACGTAACAGAAATGTGTTTCAATAACATAATATGTTATTATACATTACATGTGTATTATACATAATCTGAGGTGAACATTGCCATAAAGCGAAACACAAACAAATAAATAATAATTATAATAAATGTGCCAAAAATTCGATTTTTCAACTAAAGTCCCGATACATTGACCGATTTAATAGAAAATGAAGAATTGTTTACCATTTTCAAAAAATTAATATTTCTTAAAAATCGAACGTAGTTTACTAGATTTAACCTTCTTCTTTTGTACTAATTTTAGTCTTTTGTTTTAGTTTAAAAATTGCCACCTGCAGACTATGGGCTGTCAGACACAGCGTCGCCACTTTTTTTTTTTTTTGTTACTTACAAACTTATATTTTTTTGTTAACATAAAACTTATGACATAAAGAATTGAAAAATATTGATTTATTTGTTATTCATATATTGGAGAAAATTAGTTACATTTTGAATTCGAAATTTAGCACTATCCCTTAAATCCTGTTGCTTAGATTATATGCTCTCTAAAATAATTATGTTTTCACATTAAAAGAGCCTTGTATAAATAGCAACGTCTTGTTCTGAATTTATATTGGGGAAACGACACTCAAGATTCTCATAGTTTTCATGAGATTTTGAATGTATCACTGTATTCGAATAAACACATATATATGAATACAACCTAATTTATATCGATATTTTTCAATGTTGTTAGAGGAATGGGCTTTTTATTTGGTCAATAGTTGAATTATTTTTGTTTTCAATGCGTAAATACACACATATCACCCAAAAAATATTTCTACTCGCATATTCCTTCTTTTAAATTTTACGTGTGGTTTCGTTTCTTTGTTGTTGTTTTTTTAGTAATCATGATTTTATTGTGTGGCTGCGAATGTTTATCTGTGAGCTCTCCGCATGTAGTAGCAACCTTTCTCGCTCCCGCCATCATACCTTGTTTGCTTTCACAGTCCTATAATCACACCCACCGCTTGAATATTCAGTTGTATCTTCACTTCATTATTTAATTGTTAGTAAATAGCATTTATACTTTTTCATATTTTGTTATTCCTTATACGTCGGCTGCTCATGATCTGCAAAGCAAACTTATATTTCAATGCCATTTTTCGGTAATTTTAATACTCTGAGAAGCAAAAGAAAGGACCTTTCTTTTCTAGAAACAATGCTTGTAATGTGGTTCAGGGTATAGTGGAATCTCTAAATGGTAAAGTATGAAATATAACGATAAAATACTCAGGAGAATGAACTTTTAAAACGACGGAGATGTAAAACGTGCTGTTCATAAACTCATTTGACAAGTTTGAGCAAACATTAATTAGAGCATAGTTACAAAATGTCATAAATTATTAATTTTTTTTTGGAAGCAGGCAGCTATTACAGATAATGGACTCGGTGTGTTATATATTATATATACACCTGTATGTGTATTTTTAATATAATTAATGTATATTGGTACTAAGGAGAAAATGAATCCTTTTATCATTATTTATAAAATAATTATTAAGTACCTTTCAGAATTCTGAAAATTTTAAATTAGTTTCTGTAACCTTTTGAATTTCCTTGGTAATTTTGCTGGGCTAAATTAACGAAATCCTCTTGTGAGTGAACCAACAAATACCCATAAAAATTAAACACCATCTCGTGTTGCGACTTTTCCAGGAAAATTAGAATGTTTCCAGTGAATTGGGGATTCCTTTATGTGTTTTATTTTATGCAATGGTGGTCCCTTTTATTCTACTCTATAAAATAACCCCATTAAGTGGTTTCTCGCAATTTAGTTGCTCTTTCTAGCTTTTTCTCAGAAGCCATTCGCCGCGTTGCTCGATTCTCTATGTAGCCTTTTCTGAAAACGGAAAGTACTTCAAGCGAAATAATGCCATTCCGCTGAAATTCCTTTGAAAAGAGATTTCCTTTTATTATTCTTTGTTGTTTGTCTTACCGAAATTGCTTCTTTTGATGGGAACTGTTTTCATTATGTATACTTCACATGACATAAATCTATAAAAATGGCTTTCTTACATACATTATTAACCAATTTAAATATTGGCAACGCTATTAGCCTAACAAGTGGCACTAAATATACTAATATGTTTATTTATTTATTTTGTGGGTAAATTCCCATTTCTTGGAGTGGGATATCTCAATAACTGTGTTACACAGATAGAAATAAAATCAACTAAGAAATATTAAATTTGTTCGAAACTGTTCGCCATTCACATACCCTGCTGCCATTTCAGTAGCAAACTTTCTATTTAAAAATATTTTTTTGCTGGAATTTAATTTTTATAAGTGGGGGTTTACTCCAAAAACGCATTATATTTTGCTCGTGCTGGCCTATATTTTAGTTTATCGCAAGGAAAATCATCAGATCATATCCTCGTGAGAAAAAGTTTGGGTTTACTAGGTATTATGTTCAAATTGAATTAATGGGCCAAATGTCGGGCATTGATTGTTACGACTTCCACGAGAGGCCCCGGTGGAAGTACCCGGTTTCTGCGATATGATTGTGGGGGTTTCTCTTTAAATATGTTGACATTTGTATTTTTATCAAGATCAATGAAGAAAAATGTGAACTATTTGTGAGTTTATTGAGTAAGGCATACTCAAAATTCCGAAAACAATATAATTCAAAAAATTTAAAAACTATTCATGTTTCTTTTCAATTTATTTAGGTTGTTTTGAACTAAATATTGAGAAATGCTAAGTACACTGTCTACTTTCTGAGGCTTGACCTTCATTATGTTGCACCTGCGTGAAGGGCTCTTTTTTCGGACTTACTGAAGTTTAGCCTCCTCAGAACCGCTACCTCAGAATTATTTTCACATTTCGCACTACAACGTATTTTGATGCAATAAACACGAATCCGTGAAAAAAACGTCGCTCTCAATCAGGAAAGAAGTTATTGAGCACTAAAGTTCACTGTTATGCGGTTTATGAAATCTGGCGTAAATTTGTAAACATGCGTTGAAAATAATCGGTTAGGAGTAAACTTCAGTATTACCCTTTTTTCATGATATTAAAGAAACTTAAACATTTCACACAGCTCCAGTGGTAAATTATTCGCCATCCTAATACACCAATTAAAATATGTTATAACAACTTGCAACAAGTATTACAAGGTTAGATGTTCCATTACAGACTGTAGTAGGAGAGGGGCCGGAAACTACATGTAAAATAGGACCTGTGGTTGATCCAAGACCGAAGACACGGATCTTCCTCTAGTTTAAACTGTTCAACTGGAATCACAAGTTCCAAGTTCAAACCGATTTCCACCGAACTTGTCTTATTAAACTCCGTATTTTGCGGCCTCTAGGAGAACTTGTCTCTTCTCTAAGTATCCTACCATTCTTCTCAGAATAATATATAAAATGACAAGGTAAACTTTTTTTTCAACCCCACAGGATAAGATACATGCAACCGTCAAATGCATAGTAGGTAGTATTGACTCCCAGGAAAAAGAAAAGTTACAAGACAGCCTAACGAACGCGCAATTCCACACAAGCTACAAAATTTTGAAATTTGAATGTAAGCAGCTGTCTTATATCAACGACACTAACAGCCTTCAAATGATAAGGACCATACTGCGAGCCAGAACAGAAACCCTAAATCTGAATAGGAAGCCTTGGAGTTCTGATCATAGTGCCCTCTGCTCTCTTTGCAATATGAAAGAACCCGAAGATATCATCCATTTCCTAGCTGTATGCCCAATCCTCTCCGAGATAAGATTAAACATATTCTTCAAAAATAGATTAACCCACACGCAAGCAATAGACTATTTGAACGGCCAGGACTACGCAAAACTATACCAATACGTTAAAGAGGCAATTAATTTTAAATTTGATTATCAGGAATAAGGAGGATCAATTTTTGTTTTACTTATTTATTTGTTTTTATATTGTTTACAATCACTCATATTGTTTTTATTTAATTTTCATGTGTATAATATTATGTGGTGTCGCTTAGCTGATGGATTATATCCAAGCTTATGTAAATTTATTGTGAATTTCTCAAGGACTTATTATTTGTACATTTATAAAATAAAATTTACTTTACTACTACTACTACAAGGTAAACGTTGATAAATTAATCATAATAATTAAAATCACCTAAACAATTTCATGAGTTACTCGTTGTGTTGAACACGCTTCTAGTCTACAAAGAAAATAAGAACAACCTATTTCGAGACAAATTACAATTTATAACCATAGCAAAATACGATAAGAAGAAATTATAACGTTATGCATACATTCCAATTACCAAATCAAATCAATTCCTAATTGGACCTTAATCGGTCCTTTCTGATTAACATGATCCAATTAATTTATACCGATTTTTTTGTATTTTGTTTACCAATTGTAATATATTTGCATATTTAAATACCTTTCGCATTGTCATTCTATTAGCCATAATGTACAGACGATAAAAACACTTAGAACGGACATTCTTTATTTTATTTTACGGTTAAAAAAATATTATGTGCTTTCAAAACACTTTAATTTAATAACCTCGGATAAAAAATACATAGCATTTGTATTCGAGAATCCTCAAGGCAATAAATCGTACATTTATCGTGGAATATGCATTTATTATTTGGAGTAAACTAAATAAAACTTTTTACAAGAATCTGTTACATCGGTATACAGTGAACATAAGATTCCTTCGATATGACTCTGGTGGTTTAGTGATTGGGACAGTAATTTCAATAAACCTGAAAATCTGCGTTTGGTTCTATTTATGAAGCAAATCTTTCTACTATGATATGTCTTCTCGTGGCACATTGAATTGATTTTCCCATGCCATATCCAAAAGAATGATTTTAAGAATCATGTAATCTACTTCTGCTACCACAGACCTTTTATGCCTGTTGTTTCAGAAGATTGTAGTAAACATTTTAAATGAGCTAACTAAATAAAACATGCATTTATCTCAAATAGGTTTTGTCACTTGCTTTCTCCTGCTACACCTATATATACACATTTATCCTAAAATAATTACACATACACATTAAATGGATGTTCCACGTTTTTAAATTTTAGCCGTTGGTCTCAGAGAAGTAGGATCATTCAATAGCGCCGGGGTATCTATAGGCTACCACACTTTGTAAACAACCATTGTGAGTCAAGAAATTGTTCCATAAAAAAAACTCCATCTGCTACAAGCGTAGTTCGAAACTCACCATCCTCCCAAGAGAAGACTTTCAAGCCAATAAAAAACGGAAAAAAAAAACAAACAGAATTTCTAAGATAAGGATTATTATCACTCTTCTTGAGACCCAGTAATGAAATAAATAGATCAAATCTCATGCTTTCGTATGAAAATCAACATAAATAGCAATAATATAGATAATAGAAAAATCGAGTCAGTAATTAATCCCTGAGGGAGGAAAATGCAACTGGAATAATTGATAATTATTTATTTATTTTTATTTTTATTTTTTTTTCGCCTTTAGGAAATAGATAGACATCACCCACCAGACACGTGGACCTTTCCAGTCAGTAATAGTACATGATGTCTCTTAAATATTAAGTAGGGGTTTGCTTACAAAAGATGTGACAGAGGCGATAAAATTGATCTCAACATTCTCACCAGCTGACAACGTTTGCAGACTACTGCAACAATGGTTAAGTATAACATACTACTTACGTATAAAACTTACGCAGACCAAAGATTAATCGGTTAACACTTTCACCTCCCATTATTCTACTCCTTTGACATGTTCCTAAAATCGTAAAACGTACGATCATAGTTTAGGTTTGCTTTCAGTAACTTTCATGCAAAAATCTGAGAGGAGACGTTATACAACTGTAGACATCCCAACCATTAACTGGACTATATATATATTTTACTAAAAAAAAAGAAAGTACTATGTAATATATATATATTCGACATAAAACTCACAAAGGATATCAAAATATATTGTAATTGGACGGATGCAAAAACGAAATTCTTTATAATAATATGAAGAAATATCTTTGAACTCAGAATGTTTTTCCAGCGAACATCTGCTTAGCTAAACATTTTTCCTAATGAAGGTACTGATGTACCTAATTAGAACAAGAGCGGAATAAAAAGCTCCTTTCACTGTCATGAACGACTGATGGAAAAAAAAAAAATGTGTTTTCATTATTCTGATTACTACTTACTGTCTCTTTTTTTTCGTATAGATGTTTGTTGACAATTCATGTTTCTTGCTTTTTCTAAAAATACATTTTGCGTTAATGAAGATATCGTCGATACAAAAGCAAACTAACGAATATGAAAATCACCACTTTTCAGAGTATTTATTCATAACTTTTTTTTGGACAGTCAAATATTCAGCAGATTTGACCCTTTGATAGTGGAATACTTTCCCTTTAATAGAGTGAAGTCAGATTGAAGAATTTGCCGTAAATAAGTCCAGCAGAAATTATTAAAGATACACAATGAAAGATGCATTTTTTCATATTCGTTAGTTTGCATTTGTATCGACGATATGGAACCCATAATACCAAGGAGAAATCAACGAACAACTACTACTTCTAATGAAATAGCAAATATACATATCGTAGTTGTGTGTACCTAATCTAGTGTTTCTTTACAGAAATGAAATTTTTATTATTATTTTCATCTCAGTATTAATATTCATTGTACAAGAAACATTATTTTATGTACATTATCAAACTACGTGTAGTATCCAGAGAATGGCATACGTAGTAAATAAACTCCCACGCTGGAGGGATACTCCAACGTGGAAAACAAGAAACACTAGATTGAATAAAATAATAATTGGTTGTTGTTGAAATTTATTTAGGCCAAGTCAGTTCATTATGTTTTGCAAGAAACCGACGACTTTTCCCGGCAAAAGTTAGTAACCTTCCTTACAGATTATGTCAATAGAAAGCATTAAACAAAAAAAATTGTTTCAGTACTTATAAATTGAGCAATAGGCATCCTAAAATCACACATGAAAGGTTTTACTATCCCTTGAAGAGATGAAATAAAGGCCAAGAAACATCTAAGGAATTTATAAAATAATGTGGTTGAAAAACCAAAACATAAGTGATGGGTTGAGTCAAAAAAAAAAAAATGACCGTTTTATAGGTAAAAATCAAAGTTCATTTTTCTTCTACTTGCAAGGTTTTTAATAATCAAAATATATACCATTGTGTTCTATGGATTGTGGCCTTCTGGAAGCCCAGCTGTTGAAATCCTTGATGGTACCACTCGTTGGTTTTAGAATCGAAGAACTCAAGAACGCCATTATCAGCTTCATTCAAGCTGTGGAAAGTTTTTCCTTGAAGGAAATGAGCCATTGGTCTGAACAGGTGCTAGTCTGATGGAGCTAGGTCTGGATTATATGCCGGGTGAGGTAGAAGCTCCATTCCATACAAATCGGACAGTTTTTGGCTTGTAAGGCGAGACGTATGGGGTCTGGCAATATCTTGTAAAAACAAGACTTGCTTTCTGTTGACTAAACCTGGATACCGCTGAACCAAAACATCGTAAATTCTCAGCAGTTGTACTGAATATAACCTCTTAGAATTGCTTTTCGTAGGATCGGCTTCAATAGCAGTGCGCAGGTCGTTCTGGTTGCACTGAAACACGCCCTGATACAGATTTCTTATCAAGGCTCAAATCACCTTTATTAAATTTTTGGAACCAACTTCTCATCGTCCTTTCATTCAAAGAGTCTGCATCCTCAAATTCAACCACTAAACGAATGGCTTCAGTTGCTGAAAACTTCCGTTTCCAAAAATAAAGCAAAATTATGATAATTCCGTACTGTAGTGTCATTGTAAACGAAGGGAAGCGATAGAAGTACTGAGCCCGGATAGAGGGTATGCTGGTTACCAAATGATCCACAAGGGATCAAACATGAACTTCTTATCACAATTCTTCGCTCCCAAATGTAAATAAGAGAGGAATTACGATGCAAAGTTCAAACACAAAGAAAACGGTCATTTTTTCTGACTCAACCCATTACTACTTTTCGAATGATCTACGCCCAATACGACCAAAATTGTGAATTATTTTCTTCTAAATCTTATTTGAACTTGAGCTCTTTGTTATTCGTAAAATACTGAATTGCTTTTGGAATTCCCTATGGATCGTCCGGTGTACAGCTCCTCTCCATTAGTGGTAAAACAGACACTAACAATTCAACACATTAACACAGGAAACGTTTAGGCAACTCATGTACTCAAAAATGAGTTGCCTAAACATGTCCTATTCTGCCGATACAAACATTTCTTTGCAATTTCACAAATTCAATTGTTGTCATTATTAGTAACTTACATTTTTGAATTATTGTGACATAATCTTGGTCTACTGCTCTATATTAGGCAGCGCTAAAAGAATAATACATATTTAGAAAGATGAATAGTGTAATTCATATGACATTCTTTTGGAGTTAGAGCCTGTGGAAATCAAATTTAAAGTACAAACATTTAAAAAAAAATCTTTGCGATATTAGTATAACATGTAGACAACAATCTTTTTTTTTAACCTTTACATTTATTAAATTCATTCTAATTTAGATTTTTATGTTATTATTTTCAATGTCAACTTTCGATGCATAATTTCTTATAACAGCTAACGTTTTTTATATATGGACAATATCAGTGCACAATAATTACTTACTTACTTACAAACGGGCACTACAGTCCATGAAGGACCACGGCCTCAGCCAACAGCTTATTCCAGGCACCTCTATCTGTCGCAAAACGCCTCCAACGACGGATTCCTATCTCCTTCAAATCCTTCTCCACGTCGTGCAGCCAGCGCAATCGAGGTTTTCCCCGCCTTCTTCTGCCATCCAGCATTCCATAAAGGAGCTTTCTTGGCAATCTTTCAGGGGTCATTCTCTCGACGTGTCCTAACCATTTGAGCCTTTGGTGTTTTTTAAAAGTAATTATGTCTGGGTCTCCATACAGCGTTTTAAGCTCCTGGTTAGTTTTTCTTCTCCAGAAGTCGCCACACTTTACCGGGCCATATATCCTTCTGAGTACCTTCCGCTCCCAGACTGCGTGCACAATAATAATAATTAATAACTGATGCAATTTTATAATCACAATATAATATATTAAATATTATTTAAGATTAATAATGCGAATAAAATTAGCTCAGCAAGATATACTTGTTTTTAGGTGTACTAAAAAATCTCATTTTCTAAAAATATTTAAGTTACTAATATTTTGTTTTGTAATCCCACACCGCTGTACGACTAATGCGTGTAATGTATTAGAAGTTTTTGGACAAATTGCATATCGAATATCAATTCTTCAATCTACATTCTTGAAACTTAAAAAACATTACAGTTTCGCAATTATTTATTACGAATAATAATATTTTATTTAGTTACAATCATTTAATTTTCTCTTTGAAAAACTAAAATCACCTTTGTAATCCTGTTGATTATCCTTTCCGACATAGGTGGAAATGTGCAGAAAGGAGATAGGCATATTTACCTCTGGGGAAATTCCACCTTTATTAGCTCGCAATTTCCACTTTCATTTAGCTCTGGAGGGAACTCTATCTGTATCATCCTTCAGAAATAGCGAATAAAAGAATATTTTTTAATGTAATAGGTATTCATAAAAATTACTGGCCAAGAACTTATCTTTCTCGGTTGCACATTTCGGTGGCTACTCATGGAAAGATGTTCATCATTGTCTTCATCGACTCTACTTAATATATACCTATTTATTTTATGGAAAAGAATATTTTTAACCTTATAATTTAAACACATCATTTATTTCTTATCTAACTTGGTAAAATCTTACCGAATTCACACGTTGGCTGCAGATAATATTTAAGTAGGAGTTTAACTGGTTTCCGGAGACATGTAAGCGGTCTCCTACCCAGACCCCATAGATATGTATCATAAAATAAATGTTTTCACAAATATTAATCCGAAATATCCTTCAAACACATTCTGTTAGCATTTCCTCATATCCTCCCATATATCAGATGAAGAGTCTAGAATTAAACCTTCGTGTATAGCTGGGTTTGTTCTAGATGTTGAAAGATATTGTTCATGAAATAGCTTCACTCTGTCAGATGGTCGTAAAGTACGCTCTGTCAATATGTGTTTAACTGATAGAGGTATATTACACTGTCTAGAAGAATGTTTTTCAGTTTATTCATTAAATAGGAATGGGTGAGTAAGGTATACCCAATGCTTAAACGACATACAACTACTTCATGCCGTCTCAAATCGTGGGAGCTAGATGACCAAGGCAAAGTATAAGTAGGAATGTATTGTCTCCGAAGGCTACATGTTCCATTCCAACCGCACGAATTAGTACTTCGGGATTTCGTCCCCACAAATCCTCATACACACAGTACTTACAGGATCCCTTAACATATAAATTCACGGACACATAGAACCTCAGGGGTATAACGACCATGAGCCCTGTATAAATATTCATGGGTACGAGCCCCGAAGACTGTAGAACCCCTTGGCTCAAGAGCGTCCAATTATTGCCTCACCCCACTCCCTAAAGCTACCCAGCCGCAAGAAATCCTACAAGCTGAAGTACTTAAATGTACTTTAGGTGGATTCATTGGCTTTAGTATAGATGATGGATGATGAGCTTTAGATTGCGCTTTGGGAATTCAGGTCTTTGCACACTTCCGCCATAATATTTTTCCTATATGACGGAAATGTTTAATAGATATTTTTTACTCATAAAAAAGTATACAAATAACAATATATATATATATATATATATATATATATATATATATATATATATATATATATAAAACCTGCAGTGAATTCGTATTGCAGTAGCTATATTTCCTATCTAGGCGCACGGTAGTGCGCCAGGCCAAGTTCCGGCCTAAGCATACTGTGTGTATATTACAGGAGGTCTTAGAGCCGATTTTTACCCTCTCAAAACTTTCAACCAGGTAAAGATAAAGTTATGAATTCGTACACAGGTATTATACTACTATATGTGAGTAAAACTGAAAAATTTCAATATTCTACATCGAATAGTTTCTGAGATATAAGCGATCGAAAATCGCGATTTATAGGACTCACTGACTCATCAAAATTATTAGTCACTTCCCATGATGCCAGAGGCTTGACATTTTGCAGGATGATAGATATGAGGGTGTTATTAAAGAAAAAAATCGAAAAATCCTGAAAAGTTGTGTTTGACTCCACTTCCGGGGCGGGGGTGCCAGTTTTGTACTTCCTTCGGAAACCCATCATTCCGTCCGAAACCCATGATGTGGGGTATCAAATGAATCGTCTCGGTATGAAGAACCTATATTTTATGTTTTAACCCTAGAATGACACACTTCTAAAAGTCAACTTAATCTGACACACTGGGGTTTGGTACACCCCAACATATAAATTGATGTAAAATATAAGTGATAAGACCTGCAATGCTTATAATGTATTTTAAAATATCTAAGTAGTCTAGGAAACAAAAATAAATCACTTTAAAATGGATTATTTTCAGATCCAAAAATCTCGATAATGTAAAATTTAACGATCCAACTAGCTGCAAAATAAATAAAAAATCAATTTTCGTCCTAAATAACAACATAATTCGTAGGGCTCTTAAAAACATAAAAATATTAAGTAAAAGATTCATAAAACGTGGCAGAAAAGTCATTTTTTGAATTATATAGTCATAAAATACATAGAGGTGGCCCTGAAGGAACCTCTGTCAATCACTGCACTCCAGACATCTTGCTGGCCCGTGTTCGTTGCAAATAGCTATCTTTCCTTTACCCTTTCACAAAACGAACTCCTTTCATGTTTTTCTTGCCTCTAAAGGCCAGCTATTGCTTATCAAAAGAACCTTTTCAAAAAGGGTGTAATATTTTTCAAAATTGTTCATAAAAATTTCCCATATGTCTCTAATAGGTGCCATTTTGTCATTAGCCTTCCTCTCATGTCTTGTCAGTTTATCGTCTTATCTCCAGCACTATGAGAGGAAGCTGAACCTATTCATGGGCATCACGTCAAAATAAAGGATGGCCCATTTTTTATAGAAAACTCTTCTAATAAGACTTTACGGGATTTATTCTCTACTGAAATATATAACAAGCCAATAAATGTCCGTATCTCTACCTCATCAGTATCTTATTTATCTGTCTGAACAGAATTGATCGCGTCCCGCCTTCTAAGAATTTCATCGTTTTTACAATTAGTTATTTCACTGATAATATCTGGTGAAAATAAGAGGTGCCGAAGGGCTGGAAATATCCTTAGCAGGGCTATTAAGCCCAAATAAATGTCTTACTATATTATTTTGTTTTCTTCTGCCACTTCTCGTAGGCTGTCGAACAGTTACACTAACGACACTCTGGGGTGTGAGATACCCTGAACACTTACTCAAACGACACACTGGGGTGTGAAATACCCCAAGACTAGTTCAGATTACTACAAGCAGCAAAAAAAAAGACTGTCACATGGCAGATAATAATTAGAATCGATTATGTTATGCATGAAGGTTATTTACATGGCGGGATTTGGCTACGGAGCAACACACACAGGAATTAATCAATATTTAAACATTCCTGGGGTGTGTTACACCCCAGTGTGTCGTTCTAGGGTTAAGAAACATTTTGACGCATATAGGATCGATCAAAATCTTATACCAGCTATCTGTCTGTATGTTTGTTCCTTATACAAATCCGAACCGTTTGACCTATTTTGACCAAACTTGGGAAACAGGTGGGTCTTATACGGAGAGAATCACAGGCTAGGTTAAATTGCCTATCAGCTGTCTGTCCGTTTGTTCCACACACAAATACACACCGTTTGGCCGATTTTGACAAAACTTGGCAGACAGGTGGGTCTTCATCCGGGAAGTGGCATAGACTAGGTCAAAATCGACAATCAGCTATCTGTCTGTCTGTTTGCTCATTATACAAATCCGCACCGTTTGACCCATTTTGACAAAACTTGAAACACAGGTCGGCCTTGATCCGGGGAGTGTCAAAGGCTAGTTCAAAATCGTCTATCAGCTGTTTGCCTGACTGTGTATTCCTTATAAAAATCCACACAATTTGGCCGATTTTGTCCTAACATGGTACACAGGTAGGTCTTTATCCGGGGAGTGACATAGGCTTGGTCTAAATCGTCTATCAGCTTTCTGTCTGTATGTATGTTCCTTTTACAAATCCACACCGTTTGGCCTATTTTGACAAAACTTGGCAAACAGGTAGGTCTTGATATAGGAGTGTCATATTACCTATTGCGTTTTGTACTTTTTGTTCCATCGGAAAGCCAACATTCCTTCTGAAACCCGATTCATTTGGGTATCAAATGAATCGTCCTGGCAAGGATAACCTATATTAGATGTTTTAAGAAACATTTTGACGCATCTTAACAACAACAGGTGTGACTTCTTTCTTAAATGTTGTAAATAAAGTCGTAGGGGTTAACTGCATACTAAGTTTTTCAAAGTCGAGTCATCTAAATTACAAAGTTTAAGATCACAAACCCAAAACGTATCGTCTTTGTTCTTATCTTTTTCTTGAAGGCCTTCTACACTTTCCCTATTGTGATCTTTATCCTCGGGATAAGGTTCCTGTGTTTTACAGTGTAATAGTTTAGTTAAGAGAGCAATCAATTTGTCCTCTAGAGTAGTGTCATCTGGAAGAGCTTCTAACTTTTCTAGTCTAGTGATTAGATGTAGATACGTATGCTACTTATTGGTATCAAATATCAAGCAGTAAGGAGAACTTTATGCAGAATCAAAGACCCTGGTTTTATATGAAGTACAAAAGCCAGTAGGTATGTGGCAACTAAATTTTAATTAATACTTAGAAAAAAGTAATACTACTAAAAAAACATAAATGTGAAATAGAGGCCAAGTTCCCCTCCCCGAAACACCCCCCTCCCAAAAAGCGAGAAATATCCACTCCAAAAAAGTAGTGTGAGTTGGTGTATTAAGTGTACCATATTTTCAACAAACATATTTGCCAATACAAGAGATGATACAAGAAAGAAATGTCCAAGTTCATTACTTACAAGACCTATTAGTTACTTACTAAGAACAGTAAAGACACTTCAACTGACCAGACTGAAAATATCACTTTCCTCAACCAGGTATATTCTTAAACTTGGCAATGTTTTATTTGTTCCGAAATTATCTTTAGAGAGAAAATTAAACATTGCCAAGTTAAAGAATATACCTGGTTGAGGAAAGTGATATTTTAGTAACTGGATATAAGTATTTTTATTGTTGTTTTTAAAGGCCATTTGAAGTGTCTTTACTGTTCTTAGTATGTTACTAATAGGTCTTCTATGTAACGAACTTGTCTTTACACCCTTTTTAAACATCCATCCTGGAGCAGAGAATTTTTTTACTGGCCTTGAAATGAAAAGATTCAACTTGCTGCAGACGGTACTCCTCTCCCGCATGTGAATCCAATACGTTAGCCACTGAACCACAGAGAGACATATTACCTGCATTATCCCTTTATCCCAAAAAATTGGTGATAACTTCATCGTTGATAATGACAATGCTCGACCTCATAGTTCGGTTCAATGTTATTTAGCCGACATGAAATTGTATGGTTCAACTGGCCTGCTTGTTTGAATTAAACAACTTTAGGATAACCCCAACGCTAATTACACATGCGTTCGCCTTGTCCACAGAGCTTGGACGAACTGACGCCTTAATTGAGAAATGGGCGTCTTCACCTCACCATTAGATATATATTGAGCTTAATAAGAAGTACGAACAGCCGAAATGAAGCATTAATTCAAAATAGAGGTTGTCCAATATTCTAAAAAGATTTAACTGAAATAAAAAACAATAACTTTTTTTTTCGGCGCTAATGGCCAAGATGTAGATGCGCCGTAAAAACAAAAAAAAAAAACAAAAAAAAAAAAAAATAACTTTTTTTTCAATTTAAATTCTTATTTTCTAAAGCTGTTTGATTTAAAAAAGGTTTTTTTTTTCTTTAATTTCATTTCGTATATTTTTTAAGCAAATACTATTACCAATAGATAAGTAAGGTATTATACACACAAAGCAACATAAAATAACCGGAAATCTGGGTAAAAAAGATTCTTACCTATCTTATGATGAGATAGGTATGTCCAGCAGTATGAGAGCTGGTGAGCAGTATATTACTTTGAATATTCATTTGTTCAGTAGTTGACAATATTAACTGCTATTTTTGTTGGATCGGCTACAGAAGATAAAATATAGTCATCTTATTAAATCTCCTACAATAGAGATAAAATAACGATTTGTTTCTTGCAATAAAAAATTAATTATTCTATTATTTATTATAATTAAAATTTTCTCAGTGTATTTTTTCACATTATTAATATAGTTAATTGTCAAATTAATTATTTTCGTTGGTAGGAATTTTATATATTTTAAATACTTGATTTATATCTATTTTTTAATATTTTATTTTATATTGATTTTATTAACTATACCTTGCTGTTTTCAAACTCCCTAAATAAATAAACAATAAATAACTGCTATTTATACTCTAAATGAATGTGGTCTCTAAATAGATTTGAACCGTCAAACGTTCGTTAAATTGTATGGCATTTGTATCTTTATATAATCCAAATGAATTATGTAAAGGTTTTTGTTAATTTTAGCGTTTTAATATATTAAAACTGTAGTTTTGTCCGATTTATTTCAAGAATTAGGCTATTTTTCTATATATTGGCTCCCGAAACTGAGTTAGTCAAGTTACACAGGACAGGTCAAACTTGTATCTATTCAGTTAGTTAGTTTTATAGTAAGGACCGATTTGTTTTTTTTGTTTGTTTGTTTTTTTGTCGTTTTAGACCAAAAATGTCAATTTTGTAAAATACATTCCCTTGATTTTTATTTTTTTATTTTTATTATGGCGCATCGACATCTTGGCCAATAGCGCCACATTCCCTTGATGCATGAAAAATAACTTAATTAAAATAAATATATTGCAAGTACAGATGGAATGGTTGGGATTCGGCTAAATAAACCTCAATATGATTTTGTTTTAAAAAAATCTATATTTCGGACGTTTCGGCTACTCATTGGTAGCCTTCGTCAGCTAAAATGACAAAAAAAGGAAAAAAATAATACAAAAACAAAAAAATTATGATTGTGATAGGTAACAGAGCTATAGATAAAATTAACTTATGATGACATTCTAAGAATTTAAGACTTATGAACTTATGACATTCTAAGAATTTAAGACGATATGTTCTTTCATAAGTTAATTTTATCTATAGCTCTGTTACCTATCACAATCATAATTTTTTTGTTTTTGTATTATTTTTTTCCTTTTTTTGTCATTTTAGCTGACGAAGGCTACCAATGAGTAGCCGAAACGTCCGAAATATAGATTTTTTTAAAACAAAATCATATTGAGGTTTATTTAGCCGAATCCCAACCATTCCATCTGTACTTGTCACCTCGACGGCTAACTATCTAATCATCATGATAAATATATTGCGTCTATGAGTAAATAGTCACTTTTAGAACACAATACCACTGTTAGAAGCAGCTCGCTTATATATATATATATATATATATATATATATATATATATATATATATATATATATATATGCTTTGGTTATTATTTTTATTGCATTGTCTGCCATCAACTATTTATAGAGCACTCGAAAGTAATCGTCCAGGCGTTAAGCACATAGCACACCCACCTAGAAAGAACAGGAAGATCCCTTTTAGTTAATCAATCCTCCACACTCAGCTTTAGGTTTTACCCACACAAAAGATGAGGGTAGATTTACGATTTCAACCAGAACAGGGCCCCAATCCCGCAAAGGTAGTAATTTCACCGCCTCTACATCTCTTACGCCTCATGAAACATGTTATATATGTTAGTACAAGCCCAAGGGAAAAAGAGCATAAAAAAATTGGGGAATTCCGTATGTTTTGGCTCAGGCGTAAAGCTATTACAGATAGCAGGCTTTTACGTCACTTAGATTTAAGTTTCATTTTCACAAATTTTTCATAAAAAACATATTTTTCAAAGTCCTCTCGCCAGTTCCTTTTTTTTTTTTTTTTTTGTTATTTATCTAAATGTTCATTGAACAAATTACTTGCTAACAATTTATTAGTCTACTCAACATTGAATGCTTATTTTAAGTTGCAATAATCAAAGCTAAGTACTCTTAATAGCTTAAAACGTTTAATGCGCATATTCAATGATATGAAGACAGATATTTAAATAGAAAATTTCAACTCAGTTACATTATCTACAAGTTGGCCTTTTTTTCTGTCCAGGAAGTGTCAGTGAGTAAGTCAGGTGTGTCCTAAACGAAGCCTACTTGTTTTTAAGAATTGTGCATAACATTCTGCAGTTAGCCTTTGCGCATTGACAAGTGAATGCCCGCTGCAGGCGTAAAATGTAAATGTAGATTATTATTTTTATTTTGACGTCCATTTATTATTGACATTGAATTTTAGGACGGGTTATCTACAGGTTACTACACTTTTCTAGCATTTTTCGAATCAAAAGCCACCACCCTTAGAGGGAATCAAACCCACAACCTTGGGCACAAAGTGCACACGCCTTAGAACTCACGGCCACCCATGCTTCCTAATTAAATTAAATTAAATTCTAAAAGAACCCCAATTACTGTAAGATCACGAGAATTTAGACATAATTCAATTTTAAGGGAATGTTATTTTATAGAATAATTAGTTCGAGCAGTTTTTATATATTTAAGTATTAGTAATTAGAGTTTATTTTCTTTGTCGTCTGAATTTTCCCATGCAGCTTTATACTATATTTATTAACTGCTTGAAAATAGAATAATACAAATATTTGCTGTAAAGTGAGATCTAAGATTGTTAATATGGAAGTCCTAGCATAACTTTTTACTGGCTAATGATTATTCAGTTTATGAAAATTAAGACAATACTCTGTCAATTCTCAAGAATCACGCGTCCAAATGAGCTTTAAAATTTTCCTTTTATAATATTTTGACATTATTCTACATAAAATTTGTTAGGAAAGAATATTTACCGGATAAAAACAAAAGTTATAGATATCTTTTACTGGAATTAAATTTCATTGTTGCAGTAATTAATAAATGATGTTTACATTCATATTCCATACATTATTTATTCCATCTAGATTGATAATGAATTTATTATATAAACTGAACACTCTTACTAATCGTTATTTTCAAATTTCTATTTAAAAATTCATCTGGTTATTAAGAAGAGTTTCATCAAAAGTTGAACAAAAATTATTATTAACAAGGCCATTAATGTAAGGGTATATTTTGACGTGGTCATCATTGACGTTTTAATTTTAAATCCTTGAATAGCGAGAACATATGAGGAGCTTAGTATCAAAATTGGAAAACTCCACTTTTGATTTTTTTACAGGAGAGGTAAAAAACCATATCTACTATAGGGTTGTCAGTATCATGGTGATTTTTTATATGTTATTCTCCTAGGTCTAAAAAACATGTTTTCAAAGGCATTACAAAATTATATGAGTATTAAGGCCGTAAACATACTTTAAATAGTGGAGTTATCCATGTTTGAAACCAAGTCATGGAGTTCTGTTTTTGAAACCAAAGGGAGCCATTTTAAAATTGAATCTATCCTCTTTTGAAACCAAAAAAAATATGGACTCGATATGCACGAGAGTGTTTTAATATAATATAATTATGTCTAATGTATTAAAAAAATCGTATTGTTAAAAGTTACTTAAAAAAAATATATTTAAATGCAGTTTGACAAAATTGAAGTCTTTGAATTATTCTCACACCTTAGAAAGAACTAGTTCATCAAAATCTTCAATCAACACACTCAAAGTGTCCACTATTGATAACATTAGCAGTTTCACTCTGTACTGTGAGGTTGAAGTACCACTGCAAACGGTCTCTTTCTTCCTAATTTTTTCCGGAGTACTTGGACAAGAGATTCTTAACATCTCCAAGTTTCTAGGGGTTGATGCTACAGCCGACGGGAATTGGTGCAGGATTAAGTTCTAGAAGTGACTTGGCCTTCTTTGTTATGGACATAAATCTTTCACGTCAATTATGGTGTAGTATGGCACACCGCACTTTGATTGTGCAGATAGATTGTAAAGATATCTCTAATGAAACTAAAATATCCTTAGTTTATTCGGTTTAGAAAAAATGTGGTACTTCGCTATCCTCTTCGCACAGTTTTACCTAAAAGTACATGTATTGAAGTTGCTGTGCTATACTTTTCATCGCAGTACTCAGCCATACTTTTGCAAAGCTTATTAAAATTAATTTATCAATTATTGATGCGATTATTTTATTAAAAACGAATTAACCATTATTATTTTCTGGAGATAGTTGTTTAAAAGTTTGTGATAGCAAATAACTGAACATTAACGGTGAGATCTATCTAATATTTAGTGTGAAACTGTCAATATTTAATTGTTGTACGCGAAAATTTAAATAAAGAGGAATATGTCGAGAACAGTTCCCAGTATTACATTAGTTAATTTATTCACCTGAGGTCTTGAAAATACATTTGGAAGGATTCATAGATCTACCAATTGAGTAAAAATGATTTTCTTAAATTGAATAGTTGCCGTTTTTCACGGTTTTGTTATATTAAACCCGTTTATCATTAAAATAATTATTCTAAAGAATTGGAAGTGGTCTCATTCTACTCGGTAGAGAAGAAATACTTCAAAAATGACACCTAAATCAGAAAGATTCAAGTACCTAGAGGTTTTGTCTCAAAATCCGGCGTTCGTCACCAAATGTGCCGGATAACAGCTAGTTATTAATTAGAATTATCGCTAAATGCCCTCATTACAAGTTACTATAAACATTCAGCCATGATGGATTTGCAGTGCATGATGGGAGCAGATTGCATTAATGCAATCTTCTCATTGGCTACTGAAGGAGTTGTCATTTTTTGAAACCAAACTATGTTGGAATTGTCCATATTTTGATACTGAACGGTGCAAATAAACGCTATTTTAACTATGTTCTGTCTGTTTTTAATGCAAAACAGTTATAAAACCGAATGCAGCATAAGAAGCTCCTTAAGAATCGACCAAAATCTGAAAACTGAAAAAAATGGAGTTGTCCAACTTTGATACCAAGCTCCTCATTTGGTGGTACATCGCTTCTGATTTCTAAATAGAGAAGGGATCTGTCAAGCAGATTGAAACCCTCTTCATGGCTTATTTCTGGGGTAATGGTTTCCACGTCTTCTTCAACATCTTCTTCGGGATTGGACTTTATTACCTCATTATTAATTTCATCTTCCGTAAGGACTGTCGCTCTGTTTATTGTGTCGTCGTTTAACCAATCTATAACTTCGGAATCCATTATATCCGGGGAGTTGAGGTCTTTTAACAAATCGCACAACTGCTGATTTGTTGGAGGTTCGTCAATTGTCTGGCTATCATGGATAATTCCAAGCCAAAGGTTTTTCCAGGCTTTATTTACTGTGTTTTTTGTTACAGGAAGCCAAGAATCAGCAGACATATAAATCACATCCTTAATAGATATTTTCTTTATATTATTAATTAACCCTTCCTTTTCTGCTAATAGAATTTCAGACAAAAGCTTCTTTTTGTAGTATCGTTTGATGGCCAAAATTACTCCTTGGTACATAGGCTGGATTATTGATGTGACATTTGTAGGGAAAAACATCGATTTTATTTAGCCTTCGCATAGGACACGCTCGTGAGGATGAGGTAGTTTTTTTCGTCCAGAATTTGTTTTACTTGAGGTACGAAATGGTGCTTACGATTTGAAACTCTCAAGTTGAGAGTTGTATTTCTTTTGAGAATCGGGAAGAAGTTCCCGTCGTGGCCATTGGCTCAACTTCATTTATATACACATAGCCACCCCCCCCCCTCAGGCTTGACACCTCGGTTAATCGGGATCTCGGTTGACCGGACCTCGGTTAATCGGAACCCTACTGTAATTTCAGTCTATATAATCAAATTTTTCTTTATGATTTAATAATGAATAACAATAATTCTTTTTAAAATGTCAAGTCCTTGTCTTCAAGAGAGTTCCAACCTGTATCGTTCTAATATATTTTGTCCAAGCTCTTTTATTTAGATAAGTAGACATTGATTGGCAAATAACTTTAAATTAGGATAATATTTTTAATTTATTACGCAGTATTTAAATAAAAATTTTTACCAATCATTCTAGGGTTGCTTGTCAGGTCAAAAAGAATTCATAGAATACAATTTGATAGTAATAAACGTTTTGTTTTGTTGTTTTTTAAATTTCTGAAAAAAGGCTCATCAAAGTAATAGAAATGTTCGATAGTGCTTCATTATATATACCGATATGTATATATATATGTATATATATATATATATATATATACATATATATATATATACATATATATATATATATATATATATATACATATATATATATATATATATATATATATATATATATATATATATATATATATTTATATATATATATATATATATATATATATATATATATATGAAATCAAACAACTTTGAGATTAGAAACTGCATTTTATATATACATATTACAATTAATATTATTTGATTATTATTGGAACGTAATTCACCGAAGGCTCAAAAAGAAAACGTAAATAAATATTAGTTATACAGTTTTTATATGTATATTTATGAATTTCTAATGGAAGATATACAACAGACATATTTAATTTGAAACTGTTAATAATGTTTGGACCGATCATTATATTTATTGATATACCTTTTTTGTCTCGGCCAGTTGTATTGCCTTAGAGAAGGAAAGCAATGACCAATTAATTTTAACCAGTGAACTGTTATATTTTTTCTCTTTTTTATTAATCATACTTTATTTATATTTTATTTTTACGAGAGAAGTTTTCTTTTTTTTTTTTTTTTTTTTTTTTTTTTTTTTTTTTTTTTTTTTTTTTTTTTTTTTTTAAATAAAAAGAAGTGCTGTCCAAAGTATTTTTCATTCTTATATTCACATTCATAACTTTAAATCATGAGAATATTCCCAGTCATCGCACTATATATACTAATAGAAGTTTTCATTTCAAAAATATTAAATTCTAATTAAATAATATTAATTTTAAGTATTTAAGGTTTCTTTATCAAAACCATAGACTTTTATATATTGTATTTCAAAAAATATACAGCGTGTTACATGCATAGATTTTGATTAGAAAATTAATGTTATCTAAAAATACAATTGTATAAGCTGCATATATGTTTCGTAATATATTCATTCGTAAGTTCTTCATTTTTTGTAATAAATATATATATTAAAATATTAAGCAGTTGGCTATGAAATATTATGAGATTTTGATGGAGTTTGCACAATGTAGCTTAAAGCTATAATCATAAATGTGAAGAAGGCTCTAAAGTATAGCAGAAAGTGTCCGGAAAGCCTTTAAAAACCGATGAGAGATGGTGACATGGTAAAAGGTTCCTTCCTCCTTGAGATTGCAACCTCTAAGGTATTAAGGAGTTATTACAAGATAGACGGAAGATAATGCAGCTTTATCTAGGTGAATAGCTTTATAAAGCCGGAAGTGCCTGGATATCACCCTTTCAGGAATAAGTCATCTATAGTATCAACATATATGGCCTGATAATAAAGAAGAGATATCGATGAACATTTTAGCACAAATATGCTATAGCGATGACTAAACTGAAAAAAAAAACGTTACAGAAAAGTGTCCGCTGGCGTTTGGGCATGCGCAGTGGCCATGTACGAAAAGGAAGACAGTACGTTATGCAAAACATTACAGAGGACCTAAGACATATTTATGTTCCTGAATTTGAGTGGAAGGCTCTATTTCCGAATTCCATGAATACATATAGAAATTTTAGAATACCCTAAAAATTCGAATACAACCAATGGTTATCGTCGCAAAACAAATTCACATTTTGAAAATCATCATTATTGGGTCGAATTTTTATTTATTTATGTTTTTTCCTGTTAGAACACAATATTTTGCGAGATTTATTTTCTGCTGCTTACCATTTTTATTTAGTCAGCTTACGATATGTACATGAAAGTTTCTAACGCAATTTGTTATGTGCAGTTCAATTATTAAAGGTTGCATGAAGAATAAATTGATTTTTTTGTATTTAAACCCTTCATAAAACAGTTTCAATCATCTTCGGGTTCAAGAAACCAAGAATTTCTTTTTCTGTAAGGAGTTTAAAGTTCAAAAATGGAAAATCTACACCTTGATCATAATTCCTAAAAGATTAGTTAAAATAAAAAAAGCATGCTTTATTTTAAAAGCATGCTTTATATTTAAAATAAATATAAAGCATGCTTTATATGCTTATTTTAACTAATCTTTTAGGAATTATGATCAAGGTGTAGATTTTCCATTTTTGAACTTTAAACTCCTTACAGAAAAAGAAATTCTTGGTTTCTTGAACCCGAAGATGATTGAAACTGTTTTATGAAGGGTTTAAATACAAAAAAATCAATTTATTCTTCATGCAACCTTTAATAATTGAACTGCACATAACAAATTGCGTTAGAAACTTTCATGCACATATCGTAAGCTGATTAAATAAAAATGGTAAGCAGCAGAAAATAAATCTCACAAAATATTGTGTTCTAACCGGAAAAAACATAAATAAATAAAAATTCGACCCAATAATGATGATTTTCAAAATGTGAATTTGTTTTGCGACGATAACCATTGGTTGTATTCGAATTTTTAGGGTATTCTAAAATTTCTATATGTATTCATGGAATTCGGAAATAGAGCCTTCCATTCAAATTCAGGAACATAAATATGTCTTAGGTCCTCTGTAATGTTTTGCATAACGTACTGTCTTCCTTTTCGTACATGGCCACTGCGCATGCCCAAACGCCAGCGGACACTTTTCTGTAACGTTTTTTTTTTTCAGTTTAGTCATCGCTATAGCATATTTGTGCTAAAATGTTCATCGATATCTCTTCTTTATTATCAGGCCATATATGTTGATACTATAGAAGAATTATTCCTGAAAGGGTGATATCCAGGCACTTCCGGTTTTATAAAGCTATTCACCTAGATAAAGCTGCATTATCTTCCGTCTATCTTGTAATAACTCCTTAATACCTTAGAGGTTGCAATCTCAAGGAGGAAGGAACCTTTTACCATGTTTGTTATGTGCAGTTCAATTATTAAAGGTTGCATGAAGAATAAATTGATTTTTTTTGTATTTAAACCCTTCATAAAACAGTTTCAATCATCTTCGGGTTCAAGAAACCAAGAATTTCTTTTTCTGTAAGGAGTTTAAAGTTCAAAAATGGAAAATCTACACCTTGATCATAATTCCTAAAAGATTAGTTAAAATAAGCATATAAAGCATCATAAAAATTCTCCGGATAGATATTACACAAAAAAAAAAAAAAACTATGCAGAGAAATAATGTATTTAAGATGGCGATTATTAAATATTAGGTACAAATAAAACAAGTATAATTTATTGCTTTAGTTCCTAATCTGACAAGAAAAGCTATCTGTTACAAATTGAACAGAAGTAACTTGTTAGTTTTCTATTTGTTCTAAGAGTTACTGGTGATCCGCTTTGTACTTTCAGCTCTCCAAACAAACCCGTTTGTTTTTGTGTAAGAGGGTCAATACGCACCAGAGTGCAAATTTCTCAACGTAAGAGACTTCTGCTTGGACAACTTCGAATGACTTTAGTAAACTTGTGTTCTCAAACAACACTTATTATCAAGTAATAAATGCGCGCAAATATGTGTTTTTAATACACACATATTAAGGTCAGCTCATCATGCCTACTTAATATCAATATAAATTGAACGCGCATATGACAAATTTAATCGAAATGAATAACAGAAAGTAATTGTTATTAAATGGAAAAAAATTAAAATTTTTTAAACCGGTATCTAATTTCTTCGTTTTGTCTAACGACCGAGGAAGATCCTATTTATGCCTTAATAATAATTTCACAGCATATATTAGAGAAAGAACAATATATAAATATATATTCCTAAAGTTACCTAACTTATTTTGCTGATATTCGAAGCGACAAACCAAGTTCTCTGTACCGCAATTCCTAAGCGTTGTTCTACCCCTTATACAGTCAGTTTTTTTTTTTTTTTTTTTTTTTTTTTTTTGTTTTTTTTAACGGCGCACAGTGGTCCAAACCCAGCCATCATGGCGCAAAAAATACTTTGAGTGGACGGATTGCTTTCAAACTCGGCATGATGTTTATTGAATGGTTGAGAAGGTGTTTTATGTGGATTATGACAAAATAGGTAAGGATGGGGGTGGGGGTAAGAGGGAGAGTGGGAGGTACTTCATAGCTTTTCAATTGCTTTTCGTTGAAGGATTTTGTTCAAATCTTGTATGATGTTCATTGAAGGATTGAGAAGGTGTTTTATGAGGAATATGACTAAATAGGAGAAGGTTGTGGTGGGGTTGAGAGGCCGACCCCTTTTCCCCGAGCTTGTTGAAGGTGTGGCATCCACTTCGCCAGTAAGAAAAATAATTACTACTTCCAACAACGATGAAAACTTTGGATTTATCCCTGTTAGTCTTCCTCCATCTGGCCATATAATTTGAATATAAAATTTTGAGTGTTTTTCTAACACGGCCATCTTCTGTAAGACCAAATGCTTGGACCACCCTTCTATAAAAAATTTCAAACAATTTCGAAGTAATTATGAGCTCTCCAAAATCTCTTCCACGTAGCATCTCTCTTAAATGAAAAAGAATAAATAAATAAAAAAAAAATTACAAAAGGTGTCTTTTAAATTATTTTTTCGGTAATGGCACTTCTATATTTGAAGATCAATAATCTATTATGGACTAAGTGACATAAAAACAGTTAACAATTTTTATAACGTTCAAAGTGCCAGTTTATACGTATAGAACCCCAGTGCCCAGACTTTCATACTTTTATACAAAAATAAACTCTATAATAATTTTGAGTCATTATTCAGACTTTTTCATGGAAATATTTCACAAGATGTAGCACATTATAGATGATTTGTCTTTATTTAAAAACGGTGCAAATCAGAGTTTCATTTATTACAGCATAATAAATGACCAAGTTAAAAAAAAAAAAAAAAAAAAAAAAAAAAAAAAAAAAAAAAAAAAAAAAAAAAAAAAAAAAAAAAAATTACCAAAATCTGCCCTTTACTTCTCAGTAAAAATCGGTTCGCAGAAATCTATGTGCACTAGACCTTAAATCAAGAACAACACAAGGAATACTGACCCAAATTACTGCCAGCAGATAACCTATGGGTAGAGGGTCATCTGCTGTCATATGAGGGTCAGGGCTACCTGATACAGCAGCAGGTAGCGCACCGAGCCTAGGTTTTCCCCATAAAATTCCCTCCCAACGCCAAAGGGGCAGACAAACCTTACATATTCTGTTAGAGGAATGTTGTATGTAGGCGTGTTAAAAAATACTTAACTTTAAAAATCTGTTACCCAACTTCATATCAAGATATTTCCATCGTTTTGTCATATTTATGTAGTCCATCTATGGTACCTTTATTACAGAAAAAATTATAGAAATGAAAAAAATATTATGGCATATTAATTGACTAGTATCCTAGGGTTGCAAATAATGTTTGAGCACACATGTATAGAACCGCCATCTTTGAACCGTCTCAGAGACTAAAAGGACGGACACAAAATTAAAACTTCTTTATTAATATAATATATGGTTACTATAGAACCTTCTAGACATGTTTTGGTGTTTCTTAAAAAATGTTGGGTTTTTCGATTTTTTGCACCATGATGGCTGGATTTGGACCACTGTGCGGCGCATCAACTATTTGGGCTATTAGCGCCAGTCAGTTTAGTTCTCCTCATTATTCATTCAATAAAAATCATTCAATTGAAACTAATAATTAATTAATAATTTCTGAAATTTTCTGGGAATTTAAAAGAAACTGTGCTTATAAAATTAAATAGAGGTTCAATGATCATAGTGAAATGTATATCTTAAGGTAGGTAAAACAACTTATTTATTTTTCTTAATTTTATTTTTTATTTAATCTGTTGTCAACCATTATGAGGTTATTAAACACCAGATTATTGATGTATATATATATAATTGATTATTGATGTAATAATTCTATTGGCGCTGAGCGATGTTAACCAGAAAGATTGGGGGAAAAGAAATATAATTTTATTTTGAAGGTTATTATTTCGCGTGAGTTTAATGGGTTTTTTTTTTCTTTATGATAATATCATAAAGAAAAAATATCAACAAATATTATTTGTTGATATAATTCAAAGATTTTTTGTATGATATTTGCTCAGGATTGAAATATTTGATTGAGTTTTATTTATTTTTCTTTTAATATACATATTTAGATATTATTTATTAGTTCAGTTGACGTTAGAAATTTGATCATCTTATCTGTATGAGTTGATCCGCTAACATTTCTTCAATTCTATCTGATGTCTGGGCTTCTCTTTTTTGATAATTATTTGGTGTCATTTTTAAAAATTGGAGGGGTGCCTCGGGCTATTAAAAACAAATGAGTTATTCTTGTATGGCTATTAAAACAAATGAGTTATTCTTGTATGGCCGATCCTAAGGCGAATCAGGATGTGTTCTTCTTTTTTTAGTTGGTCGAATTGATGTTTCTTAAGGTACTTTTTTTATGATTCGTAATTTATTCTCAGTTACAGTGTTCCAGTTTTGTTGCAATTTTTCTAGAATTTTATGCCTAAAATACTTAATACTTGATGTATCCTGTGATACTCGATTCCTTCTCCGATCGCCTATTTAGACAACATGTCTAAATAAACTACTTCTGAGAAATCAACTTCAAAATTCGAATCTTTTTTGTTATTATTGACTCTAAACATATTTCGATAAATAATAATGCACGATTATTACTACAATGGTTTCACATGTGGACATACTGAATACAAACATCCACATAATTTGAAAATTCCTTATAATTATTATTCAAATCGTTTGGCATTTCTAAATTATTATTTTTAATAGTCTATTAATTTCATGTTTTTATTCATTTTCCAATAATAACGGTTATTATTTTATCCTTCCTAGGATTAGATCGCTCTATAAAAAATAAATAAATATCTACTGACATAAACATTATGATACCCGAGTCGGTTTATTTCTAACTTATTCAGATACCACCTGAAAAATAAATCTTCTTTTCGAGTTGTTTTGAAACGGAAAAAAATATATTAATTCGGTCTGAGAGGGCGGAAAGTAAGTTTCGAGACAATTTCCGGAAGCCTTCAGTCGGAAAGGAATTGTCTTCGGAGTGCTCCCCACCCTTTCCATTTATTATTTCTCCCGCTGTTCTCTTAAGAGCTCCCTCTGGAAAACTTCATTAAACTCGCGATAAATAAATAAAACATTAATAAACTAACAAATATTTTATATTTTATGAGCTAGAAGTCAAAGGAAAAATATACGTCATCATAAGAGTAATAGTAACTTTATGATTATAGCAAAATTATAATTTAAATTTAGTTTTCTCTTTAAATTTCAATTAAAGATGTCCATCTCAAAAGTAAGACACTTAAAAGACAACAATTTCTTTTTTTTTTTCATAAATTTTCTTTTTGAGATGTAGATTATCAGATAGTGCTCTAAAAGAATATATTAATTTACGATCATTAAAGACATTATTTGTTCTAATCAATTATATATTCAAAGAAATGCCAACAACTCAAAACAAAATGTTACACAATACTATACGTGAATTTATCTATGATCTTGTAATTTACAGAGCTACTCATTAAACTTAACGTTTAAGCAACTTTTGTTTTCATTCATGAACCAACCTTTTTATTGTTATGGAAATTTCCAATATTATAAAGAAATATAATGACATATTTAATTGATTTTACGAAATCTTTAAATACATCGTAAGGTCACTAGTAAAATAAAATCCACTTATTCATTTTGAAATATAATTAAGCCTATTGATACAACAACAATAACATCCTTTTTATGATTCATTCAATAAAACTACACGTAAGTACCGATATATATAACAACAATTCTCGACAATTTTCGTCAACATTCTTTATGATGATCCGGATATAACGGATTTTATTAGCGGCAGTGTTGAAGTATATTTGGCGCTTATTTGGTTTACTATTATTCTCTCTTACAGGCATTGATTATAAAATCATACCGGATCTTTCAACTTCATGTTGATAACTGAAGTGAAGCAGCCAGTACTTGCATGTATGACCGCAAGGGAAAGTAATCTGCTTGGAGTAATTTGAAAGGGTAGGATACTATAAATCCGATATGCATGTTATTGGGAGGGAGTTCCTATAGGCAATAAATTATTCATGTTACTTTATTTCAATTCCTATGTTTGGCAAAACACTCAATTTGACCATTCTCGCAAAGATAAACGCTGGAAAATTGTAAGCCACATCAAAGCTTAGAATAATATTCCATTGCATGTATAATCAAATAGACTTAATATTAATGGTATGAAGTAACCTAATTAGTTTACTGCAACAGAACAGAATGTAACTTTCTTCACCCATAAATTATTAAATGCACATCCATAATTTTATGCTAAAAAATAACATCCTATGTTATTCCCACTACTCATGTTCGTTAGGCTTATTTCTTTATGAATAATTATTATTGAAATATGACTAACTAGATTATTAACTTGATAAATTCTCTATAAAAATCAATTACCCCAATCCTTATCTGAGGCGTTTACACTAATTGTGCATTCTATGTTAGTAAATAGAGAAAAATTAATTAATACTTCTGCAACAAATGTTACGTAAAACGTTTAAGGATCACAAAGCAATGCTTTGAGGCCATCCATTTTTAAAAATGTTCGCGTTTTCTCATTCAAACGAACGCATCAAAGATAAATATATATTTGTAAATTAACCTCTTCTCTATATTTTTCCTCCTATTTTTGTTCAGGCCTTATAGGTCAGAAAAATTGATTTAAACTTCTTTTTATACAATTATTTTCATATTTTAGTTGCAAGGTTATCCCCATTGAGGTTAGGGATTTTTTGGCATGTAGATACAAATTCAATATTTTAAAGCGATTTACGAAGGATGTAAAACATTTTCTCGCTGATGCTCAAAGTATGATGAAAAATGTTCCAATAATAGATTTTAATCAAAACACAATAAGGAAAACTTTATCCAGTTTAGTTGCCTCAATGAAACTAATTTAAGCTACAAAATGTACCCAAACATATCGGACTAGTATTTCTAAAGTTACACAACTTAAAAATCGGATTTATTCATACCATCATAGTTATGACTGTAAAAGACATAGAAATATATCTTTATCAACCACCAAAACTGCATTTACCCCAACTTAAGCGCTTGTACACCAGATGGCCCTTGTGTCACCCTTCCAATCTTAATCCTTATGCCCCTAGGTAGGCAAGAGTGACACGTTTTCAGTTGTTTTATTTTGAGTTGTGTCACTTTAGAAATACTAGTGCGATATTCTGTTTTGACCTATAAGGCCTTTACATAAAAAAGAGAAAAATATATATGTACCATAAACATATATTAAATATTTGTTAAGTTTGATGTAGAGGAATCAGTTTTGAGATTTTTGTATATTTTCTTAATCTTGAAAACGGTTAAGAAATTGTATTGTTTACAAAAACGACGTTGTGTGATTTTCGATACAACTCTCTCAGTTAATAAAACAATGATTAAACTTCGGTCGTTTTGATCCTATGAGCGTTTCTGTTTTCTATCGAAAATTCATTACAAAAAAAGTCAATATATGACGAAACTCAATGAAATTCGAAAATGTGATTCTGGCTTGCCATAAAGGTGCTTAGTGCTGGTCGATGAATAATAGTTCCGAGACTTGAAATATTGTTATTTGGATTCTGTGAAGCTGAAAAAAGAATTTATCTCCAGACAGTATTACAATACATCTGATTCGTTTTGTAAACAGAATATATTCATTGTTCAACATGGCGACCCAGATGTTTAATGAGTATGTTCTCAGTTGTAGTGATGATGTATACCTGATTATCTGTACTCTGAGAAGCGGTTAACCAGGAGACTGTAAATTCATAAATCCCTGGCAGTCGCCCGGTAAATTTGGCAGGTAATCAATAGAAGCTGAAACTGGGGCAGGTTCATCATGAGGTGGAGCATATATCACGGGGCTATATGAGCTGGATTCTGGACTCGACCGAAAACAGCTACCTCTGTATAGAACTCAAAGCTCACACCGACCTAACTCATTAGCCAGTATTTGGCAATTCGGTAATGACTGCTTCCTCCCAATTCTGATTATTTATCAAAATCCACCAAAAGAAAATTTCCACCAGACACTCCAAACTTTTGCCTACATTGAACTGCATAAATTGGCTACAGCGATGAAAAATTCTCGAGAAATAAAAATCCGTGAATCAGGACTTGCATGAGTAAGCATATATTTTCGTTCCATCTAATACAGGGCACATTAGTAATTTTTGTCCAGTAAAAAAGAACGAACAAAACCCGCAGCCTATTGGTACAAAAGTATGTCTTTATATGATGGAGCTTGTGGACAAAACAAAACTCATAATGTAGAGCTAGAGAGAGAAGAAATGTAATTTGCTACCTTCTTTTAAAAATAAAAAAAAACTATTTTATATACATATATAAACATATATATATATATATATATATATATATATATGTATATATATATATACATATATGTACATATATACATATATATATATATATATATAAATTCTTCTGAAAGATGGGTGTATTTGCAGAATATTTCCATTCTACAAAGTTTTTATGACATAAATTGTAGAAGTTTCTCTTAGATTTTCCTTTAAAGGATTTATATTTTTAAGTATGGAAAAATGTATGCTATTGTTGCTAATTTTATGTTGTTATTAAAACCAAATTCAATAATTAATTTTATGGCATACCCTTATTTGTTGTCGCCTTCTATACTATACATATATATATATATATATATATATATATATATATATATATATATATATATATTAAAAGCACAATTGGTTTGATCCATTCCTCAGACCTTTACTTATTAAGGGAACTTATTTATACCATTATTTTACAACGTTGCGGCCATCAGGCCATTTTCAATATCTAGAAGGAAAATAACGTAAGTGTTACAATAAAAATAACCCTCTTATTAAATAATTTATATCTAGGCGCACAGTAGTGTGTCAGGCCAAGTTCCGGCCTAAGCATACTGTGTGTATATTACAGGCGGTCTTAGAGCCGATTTTTATCCTCTCATAACCTCTCAACCAGGTGAAGATAAAGTTATGCAATTTTACACAGGTATTATACTACTAGATGTGAGTAAAACTGAAAATGTTCATAATTCTACATGGAAACGTTTTTGAGATATAAGCGATCGAAAATCGCGATTTATAGGACTTACTGACTCATCAAAATTATTAGGCACTTCCCATGATGCCAGAGACTTGAAATTTTGCAGGATGATAGATATGAGGGTATTATTAAAGGAAAAAATCGAAAAATCCGGAAAAGTTTTGTTTGACTACGCTTCCGAGGCGGGGGGGGCCAGTTTTTTACTTCCTTCGAAAACTCATCATGCCGTCCAAAACCCATGATGTCAAAAACCCATGATGAGGGAAATGTTTTATTTGTGCCGAAATTATATTTAGAGAGAAAACTAAACATTGCCAAGTTTAAGAATATACCTGGTTGAGGAAAGTGATATTTTAGTAACTCGATATAAGTATTTTTATTTTGTTTTTCAAGGTCAGTTGAAGTGCCTTTACTGTTCTTAGTATGTTACTAATAGGTCTTCTATGTAACGAACTTGGACATTTCTTTCTTGTATCATCTCTTGTATGGGCAAATATTTGGGGGGGGGGGGGGGGGACTTGGCCTCTATTTCACATTTATTTTTTTTGGGGGGATTACTTTAACCTTATGTCAATTATTTTTTACTTTAGTTTACCTTATTTCTAGCAGCCCCTTTTTTAAAACCTTTTACGTTTAGGCCTTGTAATCCTAACAATTCTTCTAATAAAAACTAAACATTTTATATTGTTATTATCAATTATACTATTTCTACGATAATTTCATTATTAAAACCTTACTTCAAATGTTATTGGTATATTAACCTTCTATACTTTATATATGTACTAACTAAAGCTTGTTAATAAATAAATAATTATGTCAGCTTGTTTTAAAATATCATTAAGAGATGAAAGTATTTTTTGGCGCTAATGGCCCAGATGTTGATGCGCTGTGAAAAAAAGTAAATAAATAAATGAAAAATATTCATGCAAAAAAAAAAACATACAGACTAACATAGAGGTATAACATAGGCCATAATTTCCCAGAATTACAGGTTTTTATAGGCCTAAATCCATAAAGGTTTTTAGTGAAATAAAGAGTGGTTATATGGGGTAAGGTGGGCACCGGAGGAAGAAGATAGTGTTTCGCCTGAGCTAAAGCCTCTTCTCGATAAGAGCTATCATTTTTTCAAGTTATTAATCGGCAATTCCGATAATCGAGTTCTCTCTCTCTCTCTCTCTCTCTCTCTCTCTCTCTCTCTCTCTCTCTCTCCCTCTCTCCTCTCTCTCTCTCTCTCTCTCTCTCTCTCTCTCTCTCTCTCTCTCTCTCTCTCTCTCACACACACACACACACACACACACACACACACACACTACTTAATCCCCCTCTCTCGTCCATCTTTCTCCGTCTCCCTCCTTAATCCTTTTCTCACCTTCTTTCTCTCTTTCGCCTTCAAGCACGATTTTATTTTTACTTCTTCAGTTCGTGGTAAGACATTTTCAGTATATTTTTCTCTTTCACAAACACGGAATGAACTAATAATTTCTTCCAATATTTGCCTCTTAAATTCAATAGAAGCGTATTTAATATCGAGAAAGATCAAAATAAATATTGATGGGAATCCTAATAAAAGTTCCGATGGATTTGCACAAACCTAACACATTCTTCAGAAAGTCAACCACTGCAATAAATACAAAAATTGTCTGTGTTACAATCAGCTGACTTAGTTATTGAAAACAATACATACCGATCTTTCTATTGTACATTTCATAATATATCTTTTACATATTTTCTTTTTCTAACTCTAAAGAGCCTTCTTACTTCGTGCTATTTCTTGGAAATGGTCCATTAAAAATATGTGGTACAAAAATTCCTTGCTTGATTTAAGTGGTCCAGTTTGTTAACCAGAGGAATCCGTCCATCGGAACATCCGTATATATATATATATATATATATATATATATATATATATATATATATATATATATATATATATTACTGTATCATCTGGCAATTGTATCATGAATAAGTATATGCATACTATGATGGGCAGGTCATCACTAGCCATGATGGTGTAGAAAAGAAGGCACCCGAGTATGTTTTGAAACACTTGAAAAACCTAATTTGTTTTCAGTCTTCTGCTCAAATGCAACATAAATATGCTTTAGGTCTACCCAACAAACCTATGTAATGTATTGTATAGTCTTCTTTTTCGTACACGGCCACTGCGCATGCGCAAACGCCAGTGGACACTTTTTTGTAACGTTTTTTCAGTTTAGTCATCATATTTATGCTAAAACGCGATTCCCACATTCAAGAAGCAGCAATGAACACGAAATCTGGAGGTCAACTAAGGTCAGACAATACCTGAAGTTCTTCAGGAGCATAAGGTACATTTTACGATTTGAGGACTCGCAAAATGGGGCAATAGGCCGAAATACGCCCCTTACCCTTTACTGTGAAGTGTACCAGTGAACATCTCAGATGAAGGTAAATATTTATTATTGATAATTATGTATGGACCTATTACTGGCGCTTACCTATCGCGATTTCTAATAATAAGAAGGTTATAGGAAAATTTCATTAATTAATGATTTGTTTGTCTGTTTCAGCTTTGCTCTCAGGGACTCTACGCAAATTCGAGCGAGTTTCCTGCGAGGAGTACGGACTGACGCTGAGCTGCCCTCAGGGGACTAGCATTTCCTTAGTGTCGGCCAAGTACGGAAGCGACCAGAGGGCCAGGGCTGGACTTCTATGTCCCGAGAACAACAGGATAGAGCAGCCGGACGAGACCTGTCAGCTCCCGGCATCTTTGCAAGTGAGTCAAAGCAGCTAAATTGTAGAACGATAGGATGAAAAAAAATGATAGGACCAGCATTCATACCTTAGTGAACTAGGTTAAACCTTGCCTCTACACAACAATTATATTTTTTTTTTTAACTCAAATGAATATCTCCAGAGAACTAATCTATTTATTTCAACTATTTACCAATTTTGATGCTCATTTTTCTTATACGTTATAGCTGTTACCCAGTGTGCCATGCTACACCTACTTTCTGCCTATGACTCTCCCCGCATTAAGATCTACCTGTGTACCCAGTTCCGTCAAAATCGGTTAAACGGTGTGAATTTGTTTATATCTGTCTAGTAATTCCTGAAGCTGCCAACAGAGGCCAGCACCACAGCCTGCGAGTAAGATAGCTCTTATCAAAGAAAGGCCAGCGTTCCTTAGTGTGACAGTGACTGTTGATATTAAATTGAAATAAAATGCATTAAATGATTATATACTTAGGAGGATGTTTGTTTATGGGCAATAAACAGCGATATTATTATTCCCATGATTATATACTGATGTAAAGTCATCAGCGAGTTCGAGTTATTCTAATTATCAAGAACATCAACAAATAAACTTGAGACATTATTCAAAATGGCTCTCAATTCAAAATGACCGTCAGAATCTGAATGGTTCAGTGTAGCCAATTTTTCATGAATAAAACTTTTGACCTTTTGACCAAATTTTGAAATTTGACTTCTTTAACATAGCCTAAGAGATTTCTCGTATCAAGGCCTACCTGTGTAGCAAGTTTGGTCAAAATCGGTCAAACGGTGTAGTAACAAACAGTAACAAACAGACACGTGATTTTTATATATATATATATATATATATATATATATATATATATATATATATATATATATAGATTTCAGATCCCTGGACATTTGTTTAGTAATGATCGTGGCTTATTTAAATAAATTGTTTTATCTACTTTCTTGATAATTATTTATTTCATTTATACAATATTTTTTAGAAATAAAGAGAAGGTTTTAGTACTTTATTTATAATATTAATGAAAGGAAAGTCCAATTAAATTTGGTGTCTGAAAAGAAGACATCATTATCATTCATTTGGAATTAGCTTTGAAAAGAACCTTTGGTGGTCTAGTAAAATGTAAAGAAGAACCGGAGACAAAGAAGCAAAAGAGAGAGAATGTGCTGGTAAAAACGAAATATCACTAATGAATTTTCGGCACTTGCTGCTTCTAAAAATAGTTTGAGGTTGAGAATTAAAGAGTTACGCAGTCTTGTCGTTCAAGTAAAACCGTAGTCATTTATTGTTAGATCCGTATTTCGTTAAGTTTTCTCACGGAATTTTCAGTTATCTATTATGTATGATTGTCGTCACGAGGGCCCAGCGGTCCAGATGCAGTTCAGGTATCAGATTGTTGATCACACGACCCTCTAGGGAGATCGCGTGATCAGTGCCATGCGCCGGCCACCTGATTTTCTCTTTTGCTGGTATACATTAATTAATTAAGAGCTGGATGGGCGCTAGGGACGGTCTCGAAATAAGAATTCCACTACAACTAGAAATATGCTCTACCACCATCCTATTCTCTCTCTCAAAATAAGTAAAGAAACTTTTTTTTTAGTTTATTTTTAAAATTTTGTGTTAATGAAAAGTGTATTTTATTAATAAATAGTTCATTTCAGTATACCTATACAAAATAAAAGAACTCTCTTAAATTCTGTATTCTTAAAGCTTATGAAATAAGAAAATTTACAAAGAAGTGGCGAATCTGGAGTTTAATAATAATTGACAAAAATAAACGGAAATAACGCATTGGTAATTTACCTCCAAAAGAAAGAAGGTTGTAAATTTAAACTGCCTTTAAGCATCCTTTCACTTATTTTCTTTTGTGCAATAATTATATGATTTAAAAAAATACATTTTTTTTACAATAATAATGAAATAAATTTTTGGTATTCAATATCAATATGCCCTCCACCCTGCGCAAAACATTCTCTCCTCCGTACAAGCACAGAATCGGCTGCTGCAAGCATCTCTGTCTCATTAATGTTAAATTACGCTTTAGTACCTTTGACTGGATTTATAATTGACAAAGTCTACTTGCTCCTCAAGTAAATTGTATCTAGTTTACGATCTTGCAATTGGGAATTACATATCTTAAACAGTTATTTAATTATTGCTTTATATTCAACGAAAAACGCGGTTAACCTAATAAAGCAAACATTTAAATTTCCTCCCATCTTGGGAATTGACCCTCAGCCCAAAGGACCATTTGCGTTCCATTTGAAGTCTGCTATCACCTCCTTATGTATTTCGTTACACCCTGTGTGTATATATATATATATATATATATATATATATATATATATATATATATATATAAAATCTTCTAAGACCTCAGAAAGTCTATCATGATCATGGTATATATTCCAGGCGTTCGGTCGTAAAACATGGTCCCTAAGAAAATAATAACTCCATGATTTATTATACAGCAGGTTAAAATTAAAAGAATTGTATTGGGCCATTGATTGAAAATTCCGACATTTTACTATAAATCACGAAATACATTGCTTCGGGCAAGATTTTTAGGTTACAATGTTTTGCCTCCAGTGAGCTGCCACTTATTATAACTAAATTCCGACATTATTGCATTTAAAAAAAAGTAAATAAATCCTAATATTTATTTTACCTTCAGTATCTAGACCATTAACACAGGGTTTATCTATGGGTTGCCACCCTTCCTAAACATCCATGGTGGAGCAGGGAATTTTTTTAGCGGACTCAGAAATGAAAAAACTCAACCTGCTGCAGACGGGACTCGAAGCCTCTTCTCCTGCATGAGAATCCAAACCGTTAGCCACTAGACCAGATTAACTAACTCCCAGATTTTTTCAAGATCTTTAAAGAAATGTCCTTAGGAATCTAGTGTTGACCTAAAATGTTAATTTACAAAAAATGTTCGTTACCACTTTTTACAACCGAAAGCCTCATTACTCTCAATATTTCGTAATGAAGAAAATTGAACCAGCAACCAATTTATTACAAAAAAATGATTTCTCGATTATTCCTGAATCTAATTATTCCTATCCCAGTTTTTCTTCTCTAAAAGTCCCACAGGGTACTTAGCTACTTCCTAGGGCTTTATTAAAAGTTTATTAATCTACTTATCATTCTTTGGAATTAATAAAAAAGTGAAATTACTTTTTCTCGATTTATTGTAACCGATATTAATAACCCCCTCGTTGAGGGGAGAATAAGAGAGAGAGAGAGAGAGAGAGAGAGAGAGAGAGAGAGAGAGAGAGAGAGAGAGAGAGAGAGAGAGAGAGAGAGAGAGAGAGAGAAGGGCGCAGATTTTATAGCGGGCGATAAATTGAGATCCCCGGAAAGAAAGAGAGAAGTTGCGGAATAGCCTTGAAGAAGTTAGCAATTCTTAGGGGTGTAATAGCTTGGGGTTGATATAGTTGTAAGAGGCCATTTCCAAGACTCAATCTTCGCCTCAGGTTTGGCACGTAGGAAGTGAAATAAAATCCCGAAGACACCCTCTGAGATTGTGTGTAAATCCTGTTAAATGTGTAAAATTGCAGTTCCATTTCTATTTTTCCGTCTGTTTTGCGGCTCATTCTTTTCCGACTTCTTTTAGCACATTCCGAAGAAAAGATATATTATATATTTTACAAGCACCATTGGTATGATCCATTCCTCAGACCTTAATATGTCCTTTATTGACATCATCATTTTACAACGTTTCGGCCTTCAGGCCATTTTCAAATTCTAGAAGGAAACAAAGTAAGGTAAACTAAAGTATAAATTATTGACATAGGGTTAATAATATAAATTATTTAATAAGAGGGTTATTTTTATTGTAACACTTACTTTATTTTCGTTCTAGAATTTGAAAAAAGACCGAAACGTTGTAAAATGATGTAAATAAAGGACATATTAAGGTCTGACGAATGGATCATACCAATGGTGCTTGTAAATTAGACTGACCTCTGAATTCCCTTCCTTTTTATGGGGAAAAAAGGATAATATTTATAAAGTAAGACAATATACGTGTAAAAAACATCTAAAACTTCATTTTATTTATGAACCGATTTTCATTAAATGCAGTGAAAGTAGACAGGACACTGATTTGTCAGAAAACATAGTTCGCACTTAATTACCTTGTATTTCTGCTTCTATTTAAAAATCTTTTAATGCTAAAAAAAATGTTAAAGTGTGTTTCAGACATTAATATTTATCCACATTAAAGTCTTATCGTAAAGTAAATAATTTGTTTAAAATAAAAGAAGATATGCAATGAATTTTTGTTAGCGATAAAATGAGCTTTTTTATCTGCCTAAAATAATGACTGAAATAAATAAATAATATAATAGTAAAGAAAAACATGAATAAATAGACGTTTAAAACACAATAACACAAAAATTAATACGATGGCGCACTAAGTACGCCGCGCGATGGCCCGTGTTCCAACAGAGGGCACGACTTCTGGAAGGTTAATAACTACTTTTGCATTCTG